>BGNK01005290.1:453-33066 GCA_003297005.1 Symbiodinium sp. clade A Y106 | reverse complement strand
CACACCCGCAAGCATGCCAGGTTGCCGGCTTCACAGTCTCGACTGCGGGGGCGATCTGCTATGCATGTGCACGCAAGCGGCAGGCGGGCCGCTGCCGCCTTCTCCGACGAGAAATCCACATTCGAGAAAGCCATGTAGTGCAAATGCAATATTTGATAGCCAGCATTGAGTACCTGTGCTGAAGACTTGTGCTGCCTTGCTGCCTTGACCTTATGAGCTGCGACCTTTCAGGCAAAGCGGGGAGGTCTACTAACTTCGCGATCAGAGGACGGTGCAGATGTGCACAGAGTGTGCATGCAACGGAAGACAGCGACGTCCGCGCACATGCCGATTTGCCGATCGATCTGTCTGTCTGTCTGTCTGTCTGTCTCTCTGTCTGTCTCTCTGTATGTCTGTCTGTTACGGGTCAGTATTTTTGCGCCCAAACCCCTTCGGTTAGTACACACATGTGTTGTCTGTTCATTCTTGCTCCTCCATGCCTTCCTCGCTGTTTCTGTAGACTGTTTCGTCACTTTTCTGGTTGCACCCCGGCGGCCCCACCCCCGCTGTGGAACTGCTTGGGCCTTGAGCTTGCGTGTGGAATGGTTGGATGGTTTGGTGCATGTGATCATTCGCCCTCCCCACTCTCTGGAACAGGGGCCCTCATGAGGCTCCAGACCCGTGTATTTGGGGGCGATAATTGAAAAGGGCGCAAGGGCNGACATAATCTTTCTGCGGTTTGGGTTTTGGGTTCATGGTCTAGGGTACGTACAACGGGCAGAACGCACAGCGCACCACCACGGTTCAGCCTTTTTCGCCGAGGCAGAGACGATCGATGAAATTTAAGTTTCAATTTGACAGGAAATGCGGCGAGCAAACTCTGGTGTCGAAGAGGGCATGGAGGAGCTGTAGTGAGCCGTTCGTAGGCTCTTGTGCAAAATCGGCAAGGCTTCCGGAATCACTGTAATTCGGAGCCCTTAAGCCAGAAACACGTTCTCTCTCTGGTGGCTGTATCGTGCGAAGACTGCAAAGCAGTCCGCGTCTTAACTCAGCCAGCATCTGGGCTCTGCTGTCCAAGACGAGATCATTACCGTGATGCAATATGGTCCGCGGTGCCTTTATGTTTTGCTGTTTTTTCCAGGGTGCTGTCAGACAGCAGCATGCAGGGTTCATCTGTTGGGTGGATGCGAAAAGGTTCCAAACCCGTCACAGGCAGCACTGGCTCCGAGATGACATGGACGGCTGAGCGTTTGGATGTGGAGGCACGCAAGCTCTGGGAGTCTCAGGTGTTTTTGACAAAAGTGGAGGCATCTCTCAATTACAAGGGTTGCCAATTCCTGCTGGAACTGCCTGCCAAGCCGGTCCTCCATGACGGTTTGTTTAGCGCACTACTAATTGCCTCAGAAGTTGCACAAGTTCAACGGGGCATTCTCGGGTCTGCTGCTGGCTGAATTGACAGTTGAACTTCCTGTGCTGAGGCAAGCTGCTGGACCATTGAGAAAGTCCTGCCACAGGCAGCCGGGTGTACCGAAAACACGTGATCGCAGGTAGTGTTCGGCTAGTTGTTACTTTGGTCTGTAAGTTAAGACATCCTGCTTTGGAGGTGCCTGTCCGTGTGGGAGCAACCTTGGCCTGCTTCTCAAGAGTCTCTCGTCACAGCACTGCAATGCTCAGTCGATCTTAGAAGGTGGTAACTTCATAACCAGCACGGCCATTTGAAGGTGTGGAGCATTCAAGGTCTGGTTCGGCCCTAAGCGTCGTTGCATGAATTCAGCAGAGGACCTACCCGCAGGCAGTATTCAGCAGAAGTTGTTGAGACTTTTGCAGACACAGAGCCGCGACACTGTCATGTGTGGCAGGTGTCTATCGGCGGTGTGCTTGGAGGGCAATCCTGCCCAACGGCCTGTACAGAGTGCGGCATGCCCAGGTTGCACCCAAGGGTAAGACGGGCCGAGAAGCCACAGGATGTTCCGGCATAGCCTGGTCATAGCCATGGAAAGAGACACAGTTTTGGCCAAAGTTTTTGAAGGAATCCATTGTGGTCGCATGGCTTGAGGCTTGACGCTGCAGCGCCACGGAGCGACTCTGTGGTTGCAGATTCCGAGCTGGAGGACTCTCTGCCGAAATCATCTTGGCCATCAGATTCTACAGCCAAGGGCACGTGCACAGCAGTCCGAACTGGAGTGTTCAGGTCGACGGAATCGCGTGAGTCAAAATCCCACAAGTCTTGACGATGGTAACTTAAGCAAACGGAGGGCCTTGCGATGGAGGTGACTCATTGACTGACTCCAATGAAAATACATGTACCTTACTCTGTTGGCGCTGCAGCACGTCACGGAACAACCAGACCAGGTCTTATTATTGTTGGTGTCATCCCTGCTCTATCGCCGCAGGATACCTCGCTTGGCGCCGGCGGTCATAACTTCTTGCGAGGCAGGCAATCTGTGAAGGATCTCCGGTCGCATGCGTTTTCGCGAAAGCAGAGGCCCTAGCATTGCATAGTCATAGTAGAACCAATGATCTTGAAATTGAAAACAGGCGTTATGATCGAACAGTGAGCCGGGACGGTTCGACGCAGTTCGCAGCCAGGGCAATATCTTCGTCATGGGTGGGAGCCACAAAAAAGAGGCGCCGGCTGCACCTGCCACGAGTCACGGCCATAACAGTTTCCCTAGTCTTCGAAAGTTGGAGAATCTGCTGGCACAGCCACAGGTGTGGTACCGCATACGGCGATCATAATCTGATCTTGCTTCCGGGGCGCCTGAGGGTTCCTTCAGCTGGTTGTTTTTCCCGGCAGGCCTCCAACTTTACGGAGATGTGGGTGCAAGAGCAGCAATGCTGGAGAGCAGCCGCCCAAGTGAAGAAACCCAATGGAGCTGTATATAAGTGGTCACTGTTTAGGAGATTTCCTCACAAGCCGACCACGCCCGTGTACTCAGGAGCTGCCTCCGATGCTGGCCGCCCGTGAGGGCGCTTTTGCTGCTGTACTTCGGTGAATGCATGGGCTCCTCCCATCACTTCCACAAAGCCCGGCAGCACGAGCAGCACAAAAGACTTGCAGCAAAGCATGCGACGTCGGCAAGCAGCACGCTGCAGCCTTGTGCATGCATGTTGCACCAAAGACATCACGAAGACTTCTGAGCCTGGGCCCTAAATTGGGTCACCACGTGCAAGATGTGAACGCAGCCAAGTCTTGAGTCTTCCGCAGCTCGATTGCTCATATCCAGGAATATCCGGGATGCGATCTTAGTTGTGGGTGCCATGGTTCAGGGTTCAAGACAACGGTCAGAGTTTGATTTGTCCATTGCCCTCAGTCTCTGCAATCCCCTGCAGAAGCAGGTCAAACCCAGGTGGAGGTTTGTCGGCTGATGATACATTCGGCCCTGATCTTGTCGCCAATCCGGCTGGTATTCTCTCATGAAACTGTAAACTTCGACACGGATCAACCTCGGCAGATGTCGGAGCCATGAGCTTGGGCTGCCGCAGCAGCTGCTTTACGTTTCTGTGTCCCGGATCGCTATGCTAGACTGCTAGACCAACATCGGGATGTGCTTGGCCCAGAACACATCATAGCACTGCTGGTCGCACCAGCATCGCCGCACGAACCCAGCTCGGTGTCAGAGGCGTCACGGATGGCACAAGCACCTCCTAGTTCAAGCTGTGCTGACTGATGCAACGACAAAGCGCAGAGGGAATCTGTCAGCAAGACACTCCCGCTAATATCTGAAAGTGTGTTTCGAGGTATGTGGTGCTTCTGCAGTGTGAGCAAGCATATCCACTGATACCGCATCTGGCACTTGAACGTTCGCAGGCACGAAAGGGAGAGGGTTGGAAAGCAGCAACAGAGGGAGCTCGTTGAGTCTGTGTTGGTAACTAATGCTTCTGCGAGCACGAGCCGAGCCCTTTTGTGAGCTCATGCAAGCTGGCGGTTGTGGTGCTTTCTGGGGATGTGCTGCCAGTCCGTCGGTGATGCTCTCACATGTCCTTCGGCCCTGCAGAAGCCGGTTTTCGGCAACTCCAGTGCGGTGTCTGCGGCATGGCAGGCACCCCGGCGCATCTTCCTTGAACTTAAACTTGTACATCTTGATCTGGCGCGGGAGATGTCAGCTGCATCCTGGGAGCCAGGGTTCGGTGCCATCGCAGACATCCGCAGACTGTCTCGGACAGGCTCAGATCATCGGAGCAAAGCGCCGGGCCCTGAAGGCCGCCCAGCACGTCCCAAGATGTAGAGCCAGGCGAAGGCGGCAGGCACCATCTCGGGCTCAGCTGGGCTAGGCTGGCAGCCGCCCCTGGCGACCGCACTCACCACTGGCAGTGCCGGCAGCTGGGTAGAGGTTTTGGTCAGGATTTGGTGTTGGGCATCCTCGTTGGAATTGGACAGTCACGAGTGTTGTTGGTTTTGGAAGGCTCTAAGACCTTGAGGGCGTGAGCATGGGAGAACGGGACGTGGCTCAGTTGGTGATAGGCAGAGTTTTATTTAAGAGTCTGGAGCTTCGGCGTGCGGACGAAGACTAGCAGCACGAAGTCTGATGAGTCTTGCGCAGCTCAGACCGGCTTCGGCGCGGCAGAGGAGGCGGAGTTGCTCCTCAGTAAGCAGAATGCAGCATGCAAGCTGTGTGGGCTGTGTTTTGCCACGCCCTGGCATGCTTCACAGGGTACGGCTTGCTGAAGTGTCCAGGTCGGTTTGGCCCAGGTTCTCGGTGGGAGCTTCCTCGAAAGCTGCAGCAGAATTCCGTTGATCTGTATGAGGCCCAGAACCGGCACCGCCCTCGTCATCTACCCCGCACATGATTCAAGCGTGGCTGTCAGCAACCTGTCTCCAAAGACGGCTCGAAGAAGTGTTTCAATGAAGATGATGAATCTGACATAATAGCCGGGCCGGAGTGTGATAAGGCAATGAGTGCCCAGTGGCCAGTTAAGGCGTCGACGGACGCATCCAGTGCGTGCTAGAGCTGGAGAGGCTGTTCGCTCGAAGGTATTTCTGGCCAACCCTCGAGGCTCCGTGGCCGGAGTCGATAGGATTTGTCGAGATGAGGGCTGAGGGATTGACTGGGGCCTGGGGTTTAGAGGTAGCCCGGGCCAAGATGATGTTCAGCTGCATATTGCCTCCATACCGTCAGGATTTCCAAGCATGACGACCCAATAGCTGGCAAGCAACAGCAAGCAACCTTGCCGAGGCATTCTTTTGATTAACCCGTCCAGCTGCTCCGTTTGTATGACATTCGGCACCTCAAAGCTGCTGGACGCATGTGATATGGTTGTGCTGAGGAAGAACGGAAGGTGTGGAGAATGGCCTTACACTTTGTGCGGGACCGGTGTTACTGCGATCCACAGCCATGTCCGACGAGAGGCCTGGTGCCATCAGCAGCTTTTTGCTTTTGTCTGTGTGTGTGTTCCGCCCATCAATATTGCAGCTGATGAGCTGCATTTATATTCACGCCCGGCTCCACTTAGAGTCGAATGCACCTCAGGGAGAAATGAACTGAGGCTTTGACTACGGCGCTGTAGTCCTCTTTTCGGCAGATCCCAGCACGGATCGGGCGGAATACTCTCAGCTGCCTCGCATCGTTGAGGATGCCGGCAACTCGGTCTTCCAGAGCTCCCTTCCAGAACCAAAGACAGTTCTGAGAGCAGCAGGGGGAGGGCCGCATCGACACGAAATCTGAAGAGCGCTGGAGGTCTTCGAAGTTCGCCAGTGGCGGCTTGTTGACCATCACGAAGCTCATGCGCGAATGAGCTTCTTGGACACAGCGTACCAAGTTAGCCGAAACCCTGAGCAGTTCTTCAGCTAGAGCAGGTCAGGCAACTGCAGATTTCAGTTGCCCGGTGATACGACAACAACTGCAGTCACGGCAAGGATACCACCAATCCGCCCGGTCCTAGAGTCAACCAGACTTGGAGAGAAAATGCCGAACCTGGGGTTCGATGCCTGAGGTTTCCACGATTCGCGTTTCAGTTCTGCAGTTGTCGTGAGCTTCGACGGCAGTGGGAATGATGGCAGCGTGGCTAAGATTTGTAAGGGTGCCAAGCCAAGCTGCAAGAAAGTAGCTCGTGCAAGAGTTTGTGGATCGTTCTATGTGGCCCAGTGTTGTTCATGAGTGTCAGTGTGTGCACGCAAGCAGCAAAAGCAGTAGCAGTGGCGGCCCGCAGTTGCATCCAACCATACGGTCTCATACGGTTGCACATCGTCGGGGCAAGCCAAGCGATCCCTCCAGCAATTTGTTGGGCTTGATAAGCGGTTCCGAAGATGCCTGCTTGAGCAGTCGGCGCAAGGCACCTTCAATGTTTACTTTGGGAATGGTCGGCAGCTGTATCGACTGGGCCAGCTCGGCTTCCAGCTTGGATTTCGAGACTCGACCAGTAAATCTCTTGAGAACAAAGCCATTATGTGATTGTGCAACTCGGCACACGCGCGCTGGCAATGGGAGTCTTTTCCCCGAGCGTGGGCCGCCCTGCAGCTGTTCTCAAGGTGCCAGGACGCATTACGGAGCAGGTCTGGTCTAGCCCGTGCAACTAGCCGAGGATACATTACCCTGGCGGCATTCTTGTCGCACGGCTGCATTAGCTGGTCTAGGCTGCAGCGCGTTGAGGTCCGAAGTGCGAGCCACAGGAATGGACAGGGACAGGTTTCAACTGCATTCTTAAGTTCTGAAAAAACACTGGCTGGGTTCAATCCGCTTGCAGACAGCTCGAGAACACTGGAGCACGAAGTGCCACGTGTTGGAACTGAAAAGAAATCTTCAATGCATACGCTTGAAAAGCAAGGACCGAAATTTCGCAGCACAACTTAGACGTTCGCTGCAAGAACTTCACTGAAACAGTGGCCTGGACGCGGTTACGCAGCTCATGGTTTCTTTCTGTGCACGCCGCTTTATTGGAGTTGGCGATCCATGAATCCATCAACAGGCCGAAGCAAAGTCCTTCGCGCCGCAATCGCTGGTCAATCTTCACGACTACAAGTTCACTCTGCTGCTAGCTGATTTTGAGCGCGTTCTAGGCCTGTCGGAGCTCTTATCAGCCGCTCCATGTCTGAAAGACTCATCGCCGGATTGCATGGACTACACTGACTACACATACTACACCGGTTGCCGGACGCCTGTCCGAGGCTTGATCATGAAGGCTGGGCTGGAAAGATGATGGCCTACGCAGCCACCCTGCAGAACTGGATGTTCTAATGACGGTTGCTATGTTGTGTGTGTATATATCAGTATATGTAAGTAGATATAAAGTCGAGTGCGAGTGACAAAAAGTAGATATAATGTACTATAACAATTGAGCAGGTGCAGACGGCACGAATCATTTGAGGCCCTGGGCCCTCGCTCTGTGGAGATGGACGAGCTGGTTCGATGGCTGCCAGTCTGCGAAGCCACGCAAGTTTGAAGTTACTGCAGTCCCACCGAGTAGATAGGACAGCAGCACAGATTCACCGAAGAGTGCATGAAGCCGCATTATGCATGCTCATTCATGGTGCATGCTGGAATGTCGTGGAGTGTGTGGGTGGTTTCTCTTATCACGATCTGTTACTTTGAGCCGGCCTGCCACATCATTTTTGCGTGTGCAGTGCTGTGGACTGCTCAGGTACTACCGGAACAGCTCTGCAGGCACCTTTGAAGCGAAGCCGCAGAGGGTCTCTGTTCGGCTCTCGGCGGCAGGTTCAGACTACGTCCCGGCCGAGCTCATCCTTGGTGCCTGTGCTTCCCTGGAGGGCCAGCGGGCCATTGCGGCTGCTGCACAGGCTACGCATCTGAAAAGTTCCATGCCTTGCACGGGCATGTTCGTAAGTGATTAGAAAGTTTGGCATAGATATTCTGCAATTGCTACGGAACCCGGCAAGCACTTGTCGGTTGTTGGTGATGCTTTCGTGTCAAAGCTGTACGGGCAGTCCTCGGCGCTGTAAGCATCATGAGAAGAGGTTTCACGTTTATTTGCGACATTGGCACCTAACTAACGAAAGAGTTTTAAATGACTATGAGAGTGAGACCCGACATCCAGGCCGAGTTTGAGGATTACGTCTTGGATCTGGTGCGGGCCATCATACAAGAGGTCAGTGACCTCGGCTGAACCGTAGAAGGGTGACTTTTGCAGTCTGACCTGTGCTGACGTTGAGCATGTGCCCAGCGGCCACGACAGTCACGACAGGGCTCACGTGAGACTCATTTGGAGTCGTTCTCTGAAAGCTTTTGCTGTTTTGCTGGTAAAGAAGTTGCTCGTGGAACGTGCGCACTCCACGACAATGTTAGCTTCACTGAATGCCGGAAGCCGTGCTGTGGCGGGCGTATCTCCCCAATGAGGTGACCTGGGAATTCCAGACCCAGAGGGGCTTGTACTGTCAGGCAGGAATTGCATTGGCTTCAGTTGGACAAGGTTTGGAGCGAAATTAGCTTCGACGTTTGCTGGTACAGTTCAGAACCCCGTTCCGAAGTGATTCGAACGCCGGCGAAACTCGTGGGCTGGACCCAAATACGCGTTTGCATGCCTCTGGCAGGCCTTCAAGTAAAATGTTTATTAGATGGACGCACCAGTCAACCTCAGCACATTTTTCAACAAGCTTGTCTGCCTGTCGTTCTTCTCACGAGTTGTGTTCAATGTTTGAGCTGTGCCGTGGCAGTAGATAGCCACTGCATGTGAGAGGCGGATGTGCCCTCAACGTTCGGACGAATCAGCGCATCCTGGATGAAGTGTTGGACTCTTGGTGCATTTATGATTTCAGGATACTTCAGGCTTATCTGTCCTGACAACTCGCATCTGGATATGCATCCATCCTTCGTGACATGCTGGCAACCGCAGAAGCTAATTACATTTTCGCCAGGAAACTCGCGCACCAGACAAGCACATGGACGCTGAGCTCAACTCGGCAGGCCTCTGGTCATCTTTCATAGATTGAAAGGCGAAGGTCTCCATGAAGATGAAGGAGCCCAAACTTGGTCAAAGGTTTCAGTTATGGAGAGACAGGTGGCATCTCTCTTAGACCTATCGTCTATGACTATTCCGACCATCCGTCTTTACCTGAGCCCCATTGACGGCCACAGAACTAGCCACTGTGTGCTACTAGTAGCTTCCAAAGCCTTCGTTTCCGAATAAATCAGTAGGTCCAATATAGCAGCCTTGAGCACCTTTTGTCTTCAACCGACAAGCTTGGCCAGAAGTTCGGCAGGAAGCGCTGAGATGGAGATTGCAGCTTGCAGGAAAGAAGACAACGCACAGCAAGTTTCCAAGGGCTTGCACATCACGGCCGCGCCCAATGACTCGGGCCTGACAGTGGGCGGCAGCTGGGCCATTGTTCCTCCTAACCAATGGCAGCCGCTTCAGTATGCCCCTCTTCTCAAAAGGTGTGATTCTGCAAAGTTGTGGGTCGTGCCAATATTTGTTGTCTGGCCATGTCCCAGTGGGGAGTTCCGGAAAACTCCAGTGCCCATGGTTCCATGAGTAGTGCAGTGGCTGCGGCTCTTACATTGGAAGTGGTTCGTGGGTGTAAGCGCGAGGTGCACCGAGCGGTCTCGCGGAATCTAAGGGCCGGGTCTAAACTGCGTCGTTTCCACGGTCCTGTGCTGGCCACATCCGTTGGATACGCCGCGTTCGTTGCAATATCCACAGTACTTGGCGCTCCCTAATTAGGTGCAAATCGTGCTGCAACCCCGTGACTAGCAGGGCCACACTGTCTATGAGGCTCCCAGGCACTCCTTCGTAAGGAAACCCCGGCATCCGGAAGCCATGTTTTCAGTAGCTGCAGACTTTCCAGAGCTCCGAATACATTATTTACAGATGTTGCAACGCTTCAGCGTAATACCGAAAGCACCGAAAGCATCTACTGTACTTTACAGTACCTGCAACCTCTCCACATCTGTAAAGGCTGTATAGTTGCAGTGTATGCAGCATTTCAGCTACGGCGCGGTGTGCACTGTTCGGAAAACACTGCATTTCGGCTTACATGCGCTCTAAAGAAAAGCTGGACGGTTGGTCTTGTTGCAGAAGCAGCAATATGGTCCAGTCTTTGGGCGGTTGCTGTTCCGAAAACCACCACGTTTCGGCCGTACATAACTTCAGCTGGGTTGCTGTTCCGAAAACCCTACGTTCGGCCATACATAACTTCAGCTGTGTGTGCAGGCCAGACATCTTTCACCTCGCACGGGTGTTTGTGGCTGGTTCAGGCTAAGTCTCTCGATCTTCACCCACCTCACCCCACTCTTGAGACTGTCCTTGGTGTTCCCAATCTCCAAGCCACACGCATCCGCAACCTGAGATTGGCTTCCATCTGTGGGTTCCTCGGCCGTGAGAGCAAGTTCTTTTGTCTGCAGTGCTGCTGCTTTCTAGAGGTGGTGTAGCTGCCAGCAGATCTCAAGCACATGTGACTGTGAGTGACTAGCACTTCGTGTATGTCGTTGCACCGCGCCTGTCTTGAGGACACGCCCTTCCTGCCTGACCACGTGAAGACCTGGGACGCCAAGAACTTCTACACCTTAGGCAGTTGAGGGTGTAACAACTGGTGGATTTGGGACGAGAGAGAGAGAGGTTGTTACCGGCCTCGTGTGGGGGAGAAACTCGCCCCTTGAGGAAGCACAACCGGGCACATGTCAGGGGGGATTCGCCTCTTGCACAGCCAAGCCCCTCGGTGCAAAATACACCGGGGGGAAAGAACAGCCCGCCAAGGACTGCGGGTGTGCGTGTGCGCACGGGGGAGGTAGCCAGGACGCTGCTACCGACCCCAAGCCCGGTAGAGAGAGAGAGAGGTCACATACATGTAGGTTTTCCCACCAACAGCCGACAGACCCGTTGCACTGCCCTGAAGTTGACAGACTTCCAGAGGTGGTGTGGAATATTTGGCAGAGTTGTTATCTGGTGGGCCTGCTTGGCTGGCCGAACGAGGCAGGGCACAGATTTTGCTGACCTGATCTCATTTCAACCACATGCGTAGCCATAGCATCGTGAGACTACTGGTCAAGCATTCCGGACTGCCCCGAAGGCCACCAAGCAGTCACACCCATTATCGGGATTGTGCGAGATCGTCAGGACGCTAAGTCGATGGAGAGCACACAGTGGCTCATGGGGGTTCTTGCCGGGCTGTGTCGTGTGTGGACGGCAGGAGTTCGGGCCCAGGGCACTGGGCCACAGATCTCTGCTAGCCGTGCCCAACTCCGTGGAAATCCGAGATCGCATGAACAGGCCATGCTTGTGACTTTGTTGATCTTTGTTGCTTCAGCTGCAGGGTTTTGGTTGTAAAGGCCAACAGTGAACGTCGTGCATACCGCGTGCCATCATATGAACTGTACATCTCGTGTATACAGCCAAGCGTCCCTCAACATCTCTGAGTCCGGTGGCCTCGTCTTCCCGTGAGCGCAGGCTGAAATTTCGGCAGTGGTTCCGGCCTGTGGCCCCGATGATCGCCGAGGAGGCCCTGGAAGAGGTCTTCGGCCGGCCAGCTGCTGGGCCCAGGGTGCAGTCGCTTTTTCGCCAAATTTCGAGCGCACATGCAAGCAGTGCAAGCAGGGTGCAGACGAACCCCATTGGTACGGATCGCCCAGGTCAAGTCAACGTACATGAGCATGGCCCCGAAGGTCCGCCCCGAGGCGTGGGGGAGTTTCTTTTCGTTTCTTGGGAGCAGAAATTGACATGAATGTGCTCTGTCTTGTTGTCTAATTGAGGGTGCTTCTAGGAGCTGGGTGCATCTGCTCGACTTGAGGGCGGTCTGTGTTGCGCCCTGCATTGAAAGGTGCTGGCAAAGTTTCCAGCCCTTTCGCATTTGGATGGCACTGCGCGGCACCAGTCCGTGTCCCGACATCTTCAGTGCTTTGTTTGGGATTCAAAGTAGTAATTACTTGCCAGAATGCAAGAGTATCGTACTGCCTTGCGCCTTCCAGCTCAATACCTTGAGGCTACCCCGCACGGCCTTGCTGATATGTTTCTCGTTTTGTTTATGTGTGTGTTACTCTACTGACAGGGCTCTTCTGAGCAGTTTTTTTTTTTAATGGCGAGTTTGCAAAGTCAGTATTGGCTTTTTCTACGGTTTCTGACTCGACTCTATTGCATGATTATGTTGTCGTGCTATTTTTGAATCATTAGATGTGATGTATGTTCCCGCCTGAGGTGAGCCGGGAGGATGAGCCTTGGATCCATGCGCTGCTGCTGGCGGTTGGCCGGCGGACGGGTCTAGCGGTTCCTTGGCTCAGAGATACTTTCCGGAAACTGCATCTGCCAAATTCAAACACGCAACTAAACCCCAAGAAGCCTAAGCTCGACGCACGGCTCACAAACCTTGCTTGGACTGCCCGACTGGTGAGAGACTGCTTCTGGACTCCAAATCTGGTTGCTTCGAGACGGAGTCTGCCAAATGCCCACAGTGGGCTGCACATCTGGTACCCAAGATTGGCAAGCTCCAAGACTGCAGCACGCTTAGGAAGTATGAGAGTTGCCCAGTGATTGCCGCAAAGAGCTTGCTGAACAGAGTGCGCAGGCAATGAGACAGGAAAGATCGGAAAAGCTGGATGCAAAACGAGCTTCGGAGCGCTGGCTCTTCTTCGCTTTCGCTTTACTCAGGCTCGCACGCACACACCATCGACGCATTACCAACTTAGATGTGTCAGGCAGCAGAATGCACTTTGTACCTCTTAGCAGAGGCGAGCACGAACTGGTGAAAGCAGGCTCGCTAGGTTGATTGAACGCCGCGCACGTGGGTTTTGACTTTTTCGAATTACCGGGGACGTTGGATAACCTAGGACATGTGCATGCCTTGGAACGTCCAGCAGTGTCGGTTTGACATGCTCAGGCTCTCATCAACACGAGCTTCAACACCAAAGGCAAACCCATCATAAACCGTGCAGAGGACAGGCACCAGCTTTCAGATTCGGACTTGTTTTGTTTCATGTCATGGGACGCAGTGGCAGATGCAAGCGGGGAAGGCGAGGTGGGAAGTGAACGCTGTTGATGCTTGAGGCACACGGTGGCAAGAGGTTCTGCAGACGGAAGCACCGCTACTGTGCAATCCTTTGGACGGCTTGCACTGCAGGACTGTCTCAAGATGCTGGAAGAGATGCCTGTGCCCTGATTTGCTATTAGCCTACCAGATTCAATGGGATACCCAGGCCTTGTGCAGCTACGAAGCAGGTGGTTGATGACGATTAGGCATGCAAACCCCGGAGCCAGCACTTAACATGCATGCCTCGCAGCCTTCATGGGCGAGCTCCTAGTTTAATCTTTGCGGTTGCGGGCCTTTGTCCCCCCGAGCCCAGGATCTCGATTATGTTCTGATCGAAGATTGGCTGTTTCGAGCACCCGCCACAAAAGTGAAGCCAACCACGAGCTCATGACAACAAAAAGTAATTCGGAAGGTTTTGCGGCGGTTCGACGCTTGGCAAATGGTTCGGCTGTTGACTCCTGGCAGGTCCTTCCACAAAGCGCCATCTCGATTCCATGCCGTTGGCTCGCCCTGGCTGGACAGGATTTAGACATGTGCCGCCAGCAAAGGTGGTTAACTGGAAGCATGAGGGTCAAGCACAGTTCCCTGCCCAACCTCAACTACTTCAACCCCTCAAAGTCGAAGACACCGCGTGCTCCAACCGCGACTTTGTACATAGCTGCCACCGGCCAAGCCATGGCAGTGCGCATCATTGCTCATGTCGTCTTCTCGGGCTGATGTTTCGTGACCGGGCAGATTTACCCACGTATTTTACCCAGGCAGCGGCAGCTCGCGACTCCGTGGTCTCCAATTTCTTCAACTTCCTTCATTCTGGAAGGCATGTGCTGGCGCGCATCATGGAGAGTCTGTGTGACATTACCTGTGGATTGCTTTGCTTCTTTTGAGCTCCGGACTGAGGCTTGAGACAGTTTGCAGGAACGCAGCTTGATGCCGACCTGTCGCCCTTGCAATCTTACAACCCCTCAATCTTCAAACACAGGTTAGCATGACGGTCTGCTACGCAAAGTCGCAAAGCAAGTAGCCGACCGCTCCTCCTGTCTACCCCGCTTTTGATTGGCCACTCTTTGCTTTGTGCTTTCTGGAGGTCGGGCTACGTGCTTCTATGCCCCGTGGCTGCACATGCAGCAAGGGCGGCGTGTGTCCTCAAAGTGACGTGCTTTTGCCGACGATGTCGATCCCATCGGACTCTTTTCCCATACTCAGCCATATTGCCCACCCTTTGCAGCCGCTTTCGCGCTGACAAGTGGGGACGCAACAAGGTCGCTTCGAAGTGTCTGTGAGCATTGCACACCACAGCCTCCAGACAGGCCTCACCTACTCGAGGCGTAATAACCTTTCCAAACTCACACTCTCGTCGTTGCAACTTTCGCGCGCCCAGTGTGAATAGTGCGGAAAAGGTCTTTCGCCGTGGCTGTCGCAGAAACTGCAAGTGTCGCAATGAAAAGGTGCACTTCACGATCCGGAACTTTGTAACTTCGGAAAGTGCGAAAAGGCATGCACGGATTGTGTTTAGTCGCATGGCCAGATTTTCTTGTCGTGGTCTGGGAGGCTCCAAAACCCGGCCCCAGAGTGCACACAATCAGCGCTTTACATGGGTTGGCATTTTTGTTTCCTGTCGTGCAAGGAAAAACGAATGTTCATCGTGTGTGCATGAACAACTGTTTCGAGACAGCTTTGTTGTGCTTTGGCGATCGAGACAAAACGACGATGCCACAGGGTGATTTGGCTTTCGGCTTTTGGACAGCAGACAGCAAAGAACAGCTACTGCTTAAGATCTGGCAACGCTCTCGACATTCCGTGTCATGCCGAGTCTGTGCAACCTGCTTGTGCATTCTACGAATCATCTAGCAGCTAGCAGGTTTCGACAATTGGCGTCATGCGTTGCCAGCCGCAATTTCTTCCCGTGTTGTTGGCTCCACGGTTTTGACTTCGTCTGCCCTGGAATTAGCTTTGCGGTTCAAGGCTGTCTACTTTAGGAACAGGAGCTTGTGACCCGTCTGAAGGTGGATTTGCGCTGCTGGTGCTCGCGGGAGTTGGGCCTCAGCATTGCGCCATGAGGTATTCAATGCCTGGACCTGGCAATGCACATGAGTTGCAGTGGTTTGCTGGGTTCTTTGGCTTTGAAAGCTTCTGGGTCCCGAGGAAGATCACGCGACCTTGCCCCCAAGCTTCTCTCCAGGTGATGATGGTGGCGACTTTCGATAGCAGAGAAGCACGTGCCGCTCCACCCGGATGGGTGCAGCACCGAGTTGTCTTGAGAGTTACAATCTCTCGGAAACATGTTGTTGGCGCTGACGTCGGTCTTTCCTGGTTGGTATCTGTGCGAAGAGTGCAGATCACACCCAGACATTCGATTCCGTGGCTTGCGGGGAGGTGAGGGTGATGTCATCGCAATCAGTAGCACTGAGGCCACGAGGGAAGTTAAAGACAGAAACGATACCTTCTCTGTTGTCGTATACTTGGGTGCAGCCAAAATCACAGACAAGACTGGTACACAAGGGAGCGGATGGTCAAGATCATACCTTCGTGGCTGTGTTCGCAGCTATAAGCGAAAAGCTACTCAGCTATCATCATGCTCTAGGAGCTAGTCTCCACACATCACCCTGCAGTCACCACAAGAGATACGTGTCTACTGTCATGGCATACGGAATGAAAGTGCGACGGCAGCGGTATGTTGGGAACCGCCTCGAAATATCAAGCTAGCTAGTGCTGTCTGCAGCCGGCGGCTTACGAACAAAAGACAGGGGAACCCGCCATCTTGCCTTCCGCAGAAACAACACGCCTGGCCTTCGTGCCTGCCCGAAGCGACACTGGTATTTGGGCACGATCACGCGATGCACTGTCTCCACCAGTGAAAAGTTGTGCCCTAAAGTACATTTAAGACCAGGCGCAAGCACTGACGGACTTTGTAGGGAATTTTCAAACCAGCTACGCCCCGAACTTGGTCGTCTTTCCTGGTCATGGTTTTGGCACTAGTTGGGGTTGCAAGTCATGTTGTAGCAGCATGGAGACGCTTGTTGTGAGAGCCGAAAACGCCGAGTGGCGGCAGTTCAGCAGTTGCAAGGGGTGTGCTTTCTGGCACTGGTTGCAGTGGATGCGAAGGCCAGCTGTCCACGTTAGCTACCCAAGACGTTTCAAGAATTGTGTCAAAATGCGTTCGGCTCCACCGGTGGATTGAAAACAAAGCCTCCGGAAGCCGTCTAGTAGCACAGCAATGATTGCGAGAAGCCCTTAATGTCACACCTGTGTTTCTGCCGTCAACCGGGTGTAGGCAGGCTGGGCATTGACCTGAGTCCTGCCCCTGGGACGGCCAAATCGTGGTCCTAGTGTTGCTTTGCGAGCAAGTTATTCTCACACTGGCGGCACAAGATGACTCCGAACTACCGGGCTTAAAAAGCAAAGCTAGTTCGGGCACACATCGATCAGAAATGTACAGTAGTATCTGTTGCAAGCTCAGTGCATGCATCATGCTTGACTCTTGTGGGCAGAATCCACTCCCTTTGCTATTCGCTTCTTCGGGCTGAGCTTGAGGAACGCTTCGTTGCTGCTACCAGCTCCAACCAGCTGCGGCCCTGGCCACCACAGCTTCGGTACTTGAGCCAGGTTTGCCATCAAACCCAATGTCAGCAGTTCGACATCATGCTGCCACATTCCTGATGTGCTAGTTCTTAGTTGTTCTGGTGATGCCGGGGGGCGAAGCTTGAGGTGGGTCTCCTGCGCTTTCCTTCTCTCTGCAGCGTCCATCGTATTGAGTCCCTGACCAAGACACGAGAGACTCTGACGGGATCTTGTCCTGGCTTGATTTGTATCGATTGCAGTTGCATTTCTGTCGGACGTGCAAGCGGCACCCGGCACCTGCCAGTCTGTCAAGAAGAAGTAGAAGAGTCCACTGCTTGTTGGTTTCTGGTTGCTGGTTCAGCCATCCTCTATAATGTAGAACGTGTGAAGTGCAGGGTATCATACCCGAGCAAACGCGTAGCTGCGCATTGGACCTAGGCATCAACTACTTGCCACGTCTGGAGGGCGAAGGATGAGAAGGCGCGCTGCCACCTGATGCATACTGCCCGGCCGAGCGGTGCAAATGTCTCAGGGCGCGCGCTACCAGGTGGCCAGGACATAATATGACTGATCATTGCATTCGGAGTCGTAGCTCGCCTCCATCAGACTATGTGGTTGACGTAGGTTTGCAGAGTGCGTTTCGACGCCTTGCTTATGGCCCTTCTGTGCTGCAATGACGGCTCAAGTTTTCAGCAGTAGGGTCATTAGGGACACCGCATTGCATCAGTACCACCAAGCTTGTGTTCAGCAGCCATTGTGCTGATCTTGCTTTGCTGGGTTGCCCGTGACATTCCCTGCACTAACCTCCCATCGCGTCGAGAATGGGAGCCTGCACATCTCGAGCTCCAGCTGTGGCGGATGAATCCCGGCCAGTGGGCCATACTGCTGTGGGCCGTCCCAAGGATTGGCGGCATCAGAAACTCTATGAAATGTGGGTCGCTGGGCGCACGGTTTGGAACCATGGCCCCCTCGGTTGTCTCCCCGTCGAACTTCTTAACTTCCCGGTCTGAGAGACACAGAGAGAGATTTAGCCGATTTAGCTCTTCATCGAAACACCAGCATGGCATGCAGGATGTGGTGTTGTCGAGCAGAGCCGTTGTCGTGCAACAGTTTTGTATGGTTTGCCGTTGCTCGCGGGAGTGTGCCGTCAGTACTCGGATTGCCAACAGTCACTCTTCCGCCTGCCAATCTCCTAGCAGATGCTATCTCAACTTGTGCCCTCGAGCTGCCTGTTGTCTGAGCATTCGATGGTTGGGACGTCGAATCTCCCCGTGCAGACCCCTTGCTTAGTGAATCCTTTTGAGCAGACTGCCAGTAGAAGGGTTGAAAACAGACGGTCTGAGTGGTTGAGGGGTAGCTAGTCTCTTCCTTCGTCTTGAGCTATTCCGGGGCCCAGCTTCTCCAGGG
The DNA here is from genome assembly GCA_003297005.1 of Symbiodinium sp. clade A Y106. NCBI lineage: Eukaryota > Dinophyceae > Suessiales > Symbiodiniaceae > Symbiodinium > Symbiodinium sp. clade A. The sequence continues at coordinate 15,212 of BGNK01005290.1, read as the reverse complement.
CTTTCGCCCAAATGAGGTTCTCAGAGTCTCGGATCTGCTGGAAATTGTGGGCCCACCGCCCTCGCACGAAGAATTGCAGAGACGAAACCTGTTGGTGGAGTGGAGGCCTAGTCTGCTGACGATATTTGTGTCACACCAGTGGTTGAGCAGCTGGCATCCCGATCCTGATGGTCTGCAGCTGAAGATCTTACAGAAGGCGCTGCAGAACACCATCGATGGCACAGTTAAAGTGGAGTCAGATGTCGTATCACAGCTACGACAGCAGTATAGACGGCTTGGTGAAAAAGACAGGGAGCAACTGGCAAATGCATATGTTTGGCTTGATTGGTTCTCGATCCCACAGATCCCGAACTCGAAAGCGGAACTGGGCATTCAGTCAATCCCATTCTATGTGGGAGCGTGCCAGCTCTTCATTGCTTTGGTGCCACCTCTGCGCCACTTCAGTTCGCAGCAAGACTGTGATCTCGCGAGCTGGTTGTCAAGAGGGTGCTGCGCTGAGTTGCCAAGGCTAGCGAGTAGTGCACGGCCACTGCAAAGCCACGTCGAGTTCACCGAGTTTCTAAACTCCTGCCAGGTGCACTCTCAGTGTCACCTTTGTCAACAGCACGCAGTCAGTCGTCTATTTGTCGCGTTGAGTCTTAGTTGTCACATGTTGGAGTGTAGTCGGGTGTAGCCCGTCTGCGTGAAGGGCTTTCGCGGCTGGAAATGTTTGAGCCTTGGGTAGGCCACCGCGATGCTAGTTTCTCTTCACGCCTCGACCGGGATGGAATGCGTGGGAGGGCTTTGCTTGAGATGTCCGTACTGGAATGATGCAACAGCAGGAGGATTGCAAGTGAACCATGGCATGGGCAACGGCCGCTGAGGTGGTGCCGTGCTGAGATGTGGTGTCAACTGCTGGCCGATCGGTCACTCGGCCTGTGTGCTTCGCGAGTAAAGGTAGTGTTGAACATCGGCAGGTACTGTAGGAGCCAAACTTCCCACCACACATCCTAGAGGGCCAGTGATCGAAAGAGACCTAGGCGAGCCACAGAAGATGCTGGTTGTGTGTGTGTGTGTCTGCCTGTCTGTCTGTCTGTCCGTCCGTCCGTCCGTCCGTCCGTCCGTCTGTCTGTCTCTCTCTCTCTCTCTGCCAATGTTATGTTTTTTTTATTTGTACAGGCATACCCGACGCTGATTTGAGCATGCTGCTCTCGGCAGGTCGAGCACTGACGTGCCGATTATTGTCGTCTCCGGAGAGGACCAGATTGAATTTGCGCTTCCGTTGCAGTGGGTGCAAAACCCTGCACATGAAGGCGGGAAGCACGAAGACCTGCAGTCCCGTAAGCCTGCGGCACAACGTTCAGTTGCATCCATCTCGCCCCATTCAGCGTCCACAGGGTTGCATTGGTTGGGAGTGCCTGCAGGTGAGTTCACCTGCCAGTCCGACCGAGAGTGCGTCTCTAGTTTCGTTCGAACTGCACTCGACAACAAGCTGCGTCGCCTACGAGCTTCTGGTCAGATTGAACTGTTCAGGCACCTGGATGCAGTTGGCCGCGCATCAACCAATGCAGAACATTAGGTCATTAGGCCTATTCTGAGCCTATTCCGCCCAGGGAGCACGCGGCCTTAGACACATCTCGTGATCACCAAAGCCTTCTTAGCATGATTTATTGCTTGTTGGTGATTCTTCTTATGGCTTCTCATTGTACCAAACGATTAGAATCCTGGCAAAATGCTTAAGATGATCTAGAAGCCACAATTCTGAGCGTTGTGTTCTAGCACAGTGCCATACTATGTTCTCTGATTACGAGCATGCCAGTCGAGGGTTTGTCCGAGTGAGGCGTAGATGCACCTTTCTTTGTTCAGCGGCAAGGGTAGAGGCAGTTGATCCCAGGCGGTCGCTTCTCATGGCCTGTGTCAAACTTGCTGGACACGAGACGCTGCAAAATAGAGCAGGGTAGGCCCTGTGCAGTGGCATCGTTTGCGAAGCAAGGTACTATGCGGGCAGATATGAAGCGCCTGGGCAAAGACAAACGTACTTCGGAAGGGTCATTTGTGTTTGGTACAATGGGCTGTCAAGGATCCCACCTTGAGGTGCCGAGGCTAGCTTCCGTCAGGCAGCGAGCCCGTTTCCTCAATGCTGAAAAACTGAAGAACTGAAGTCTAATCCGTGCGGCCTCCACTCCAAGACTTACGGTGGCACTTCCAGGTTTTTCTTGGCCTGCCTGCTGCGGAGCGTGATTTCGATGAATTCGTGTCTCGCTTCCGTTTCCCATCGCTGCAGGCCACTTCAGGATTAAGTAGCTGGAGATGTTTAGTACTGACTTAATAGGTCAGGTACCGCATAGTGCTGGCCGCGGATCCAAGTTTGATGCAGCACTTCTTTGTCGTGCGCGGGCATTTGGCACAGCTTAGGCTCAGGTTTACATGATGACATGGTGCGAAGTCCTTCATGCGGCCTCTTCTGCTTATTGCTTGACTGGTCTGCTGTACTAGACTAGAGCTGCACTCTTCTGCAGCTTATTGTTTGCAGAGCCCCAACTTGCTTTTAAGCGGAGCTTCGCTCAGCCGAGATGATCCTTCATAACAAAACTGGGCGGCAGCCCGTATCGACTCTTGAGCAAGGGCCAGTGGAGTTGAGTAATGAGGCGAGGCAGTGGCAGAATCTTCTCGCCAATCCTGAAACTCAGACCCGAAGCCCGATCCATCTTGCACTTGGCTCCAGTAGTAGCCAGCTTCCACGAGCAGTCTGTGGGTTTCATTTCATTTGCCAGACGACCACTGGCATGAAGGCAGCGATACAGCAGCGGCGCGGCATGGGGGCCGTAGCTTGCGCTGCTCTCTCTGGTGTCACTGGGCATACGAATTAGTTTGGTCTGGTCGCAGGGGTTGGTTTCCAGAAACGTATTGGATTGATGAGGAAAGATTTACTTTAAGCCGCAGCCCAAATCTGGGGAAGGCATGGGGAGGTTGCCGGCAGGGTTGGCAGATTGCCAGGGTAACAAGTCAAGGCTCAAGGGCGTGAGCGAGATTGCGGCATGGTCGGCCCAAGCGCAGCGAAGTTGAGGGACGGTGGCCGTTCGTTGCTGTCCTGCGGCACATAGACCTTGCTGACCTGGTAGGACGCGGCCCTACTGTGCCGACTGGCCGCGGAAGGTACGCCCATCCAGACGCGCTTGGGCGACATGGTCGAGGCCCAGTCATTGAGGCTTCTGTTGATTCTGAATTACGAGAGGCAGTCTGTCTAACAAGTTTGCTCGTGTGGAAACAAATCAATCCTTCACCCTCGAAATGCGTTGTGCCTCCACTGCCTTCCCGGGAAGACAACTTTGCCGTCAGGTTGGCATCGAAAATGGATGGACACCGCTGCATCTGGCAATTGTCAGCAGAGAGGAGTCTGCCTTGAAAAAGCTACTTCAGCTTCAAGCAGATCCCAACACCACAGACAGCTTCTTGAAGATTCCGGAGCCTTGGTTTCACATGACTTGCAACGTGTGCAGCAAATGCCGCTGTTACACTGCCTGCCAGGTCTTGGGGCTTTGCCACACGACCTCGTCGGTCAAGATGCTGGTGGAGCATCGGGCAGATGTGAACCTGAGGTGGGCCTGGGCCATGCATCTTGCAGAATTGAAAAGAATGCAAGTCTCGGCGCGGTAGACCCTTTCAAGGCCGACTCCTTTCTTGCAGTCTGCACTGGCTGCTGCATGCAACCGCCAAGCTCCCGTGGCTGCTGCTTGTCTCGAAGTATTGGTCAAAGTCTTGTTGTTGTGGCAGAATGTTAGCTAGCCTCTCGAGGCGGGTGGGTGGGTCGGGCACAACGAACGGCTTCCTGACCTAAAACCTTGTCCAGGTCACGGCTGAGCTTATCCGGCTGGGTGCAGAGGTGAATCTGAAGCTGGCCTCAAGACATGGGCCAAACTTGTTTCGGCTGAGAGGTGAGTTCACAGAAGCCGGATTTCTCGGGTTGTTGGGCTGTTGAGTGGCTTTTGATTCGCTTCAGCTGTGTGTCCAAAGTCATGTGCGTGGGCCGTGTGACATCCAGAACCTGCTCTGATTGCTGGTTCCTGAGGTCTGCGGGTGGCGCAGGCATGGGACCTTTGGCATCCCTTGCCAGCACAGCGCGTAGCAACCCTCACTGCCTGGACCAGTTGGATTTGCTGATCCAAAACAAGGCACGGGCATCTGGAAAACAGCGATTTCGCAGGAGAGATCGGAAGAAGTGCTAGCTGCTAGCTGCTAGTTTCAAGGAGCCCCTGAAGTGTTGAGACCCAGGCAGACATCAACCAGCCATGCAGAACGAGTGGCATCTTCAACGTAGTCGAGTGGCTGTGTCGTGGCTATGCCCTTGCGGCTGGAGAGAGCCAAGACACAATTGCGGGTCTCAAGTACACGGCTGAGATCAGCACAACCGCTCTCGGCCACGCTGTGTTCTTCGGTGCAGACCGCATGGTGCAGCATCTCTTGGATGCACGTGCGGACCCTCACATTCCTAACAAGCGTGGTCGCACGCCGGCGCAGTTGGCGCGGCATGCAAGTGTTCAGCAAGTCTTGCACCATCATGCAACGTGCTTTTCGATTTGAAAAACCCCGACTTGGGGCCTCAATGGCCGAGCAGTTTCGAGTTGTGCCTTCGCAGGCACCTGACCACGCAGTGGCTTCGGAGTGCCTGGTTTGGTTATATTAGCTTTATTGTGTGTGCGGGGGCAACAATGTGCAGATACACTTGCTCGAAAAATTCGGCAAGTTCAGGAGAAGTCGGTCCTCATGTTAACTTCAGCCGCGGCAACGCAATCAGGCTGGCAAGCCCACACCCATGAATTGGCTTTTGCATCTCACGGAAACGCTCCCTTTGCGCTCATCGCTGTCGATTGCCGCGTCTGGGCAGTGGCCCCTTCTCCAGTCTCTTCACAAAATTTGCCCCGATCGTCTGGATGTTGTGCAGGCTGTTGTTTTTTGTTTCGTCCATATGCCGTTAGTGTTTCGACTCTGTGCTATTCTGTCGCAAGCCCAGCATTCATCAGACGAAGGCTTTATGAAGCAGTTCATGTCCACAATTTCGGGCTTCGCATGTTGGCTCCCTTTGGCCACTCGTTTCTGCTGTGCAGAAGAATATGCTGAGCCTCGAGGTGACACTCAGATAAACCATAATCAGGGCTGTAACTTGTGGTCGAGACACGCTGACCGCGGCCTGATACACGACTCGCACCTTCACAAGAAGGTGTGGCTGCATCAGTGTTTTCTGCTTGCGGCAAACGCTCAAGCACATGCAGCCTGCATTCGTGATACTTGCAGACTTACAATAATCTTCTCGTTGCCTCTGCAGTACCGGCCATGCCGAGGCCTAGCGGTCTTGTCGGACGCAGTGTTTTCCCTGATTTGTTCCTGTGTCTTTTCGCACACGTAGACAGCAGTCAGATTTCTGATCGAAAAAGGGGTCCACCCGGTGCAGGTGCCAGAGCGTGATTCTGGAAAGTTGCTGTCGGACTTCCGTCAGGTGTCGAAGCTTCGAACCAGTGATGGCACGGGCCGTTTCACATGCTGTTATGGAAGATACAAGCACAAGTTCAACGGACAAGCGAGGCCGTCCGCGAAACGTTGGTCGGGTCTCGGCATGCTCCATGCGCGAGCAAAAGTGGGGTTTGATTCCAGAGGGCGGTTTTGATATACTCTGCTGACACTGGAAGAGAGAGCACCTTACGCCGCGATGGGTGACTGGCTGAGAGCTAGGTAGGTAGGGGTAAGCAGGACCAGCTCGGCACTGTAGATAGGCAAATGTATGTGTACGGAAAAAATTTGGCCATTTGTGGCTCTTGGAAACGCACCTGTTTTTACGACCATGCAGCTTTTCAGTTTAGGGACTGGGACGCGGATGTCATGTCGTTTCCTCCACCTCCCTCAGTCATCCTCAGTCGAGGTTGAACCTCCCGAGGGCGATTGCTCGGACGGCGGTTTGCTGAGTCGCACAGGTACTGGAGAGAATCCGGGCGGCCGAACTCGGACAGATTTCGTGGCAGTTCCAACCAGCACGGAGTCGGATACAGGGACGCCGTCGTGGATCACAAAGTCAAGGCACAACTCTGTCGAGATGCGGATTCAGCGATCGGTAGGGAGCGCGAAAACGAGTTGGAGAGTTCACTCCTGGTTTTGGACACTTAGGCGATCGTCTCCTGAGCCGGTCCAAAAAAGGCTGGTAGCGGAGGTCATCTCCCCAACCGCGAGCTCGGTTAGCGTGCTCGCAGAGAGGCATTGATGTCTCCGACATCCTCCGGCATCCGGGTTCCACATGTTGCTGTTCGCGAACTACACTTTGGACGGGAGGTAAACCGTATAGTGGGCACTGTCCCATGAAGCATTCCAGCCGCACTCATGAGGGACCAGTCGGCAATCTACCTCGACTTCCCTTGAGATCCCTTGAGTATCTGTGTTAAGTAAGCGACACTTGCCCGTTGTCATGGGGTGGAATCTGTCAGTGTTCTGCCGGGGGTCGATCGTACTGGTGGCGCCTCATGGCTGAACCGGGTCGAGTCGGTTCGGTACGGGTCCCGGTCAGGTCAGATCAGCCGATCGACCAAATCTCGATGAGCCGATGTGTTTGGTCAGGTCTGACCGCCTCCGGTCCAATCGATCCGTTCGGTCCGACCAGCCGGTTACAGGCAAACGCTCTCCAACCTCCTGGGCCTGCGGGAAGTTCTTCACCGGCTTCGGGTTCCAAGTCATCGATCGTTTTGCTGTGCATTGGCACTGGTAAGGCTCAGGTTACCGGGGAGCTAGTCCTGCGGGTTGCACCAAGATATCATTGTCATCACTAGGATTCTGCCAGCTCTGACTTAGGTTGTCAATGGGAGAAACATAGGTCAGTTGCTTGGTGGTATTACGGCTACTATGGATAGTCTTAAAGCCTTACGGCTAATATTAGGGTCACCATCGACATAAGGACGAATGCCAATAATCTTATGGTTTATGTTGTTTGGGTAGTTGAGGATCATGGTCATCGATACATCCGGGTTGAATACATAAACTCTTGGTGAGGCCAATGGTAAGCGTTTGTCCTATGCCGTGATTGGGTTTGCTTTTGAGGGAAGTCTTCAGAGCATTACGAAAGCTGGCAATGGGGATGGCTAATGGGTGGTTTTAAGTTTGCGAGTAAGGCTCCAAAGTACTTTGCAGTCAGATATTAGAGGCTCGTGAGTAATGGGGATAGCAATCTAATCCATAAGAGCTACTGCGTTGAGCTATAGGGCGTTTTTTTGGGTGGACATGAATAGGTATAGCAGGTTTACCCAAACTACTCGGAGGCTAGGGTTAGGATTGCTAATAAGAATGAACATAGTGACATAGTGGTCAAATTCAATTTTTTCGGTTGGCGGGCAGCAGATAAAGTTGTGATATCAGGGTCAGCATCATTGCTAGTGCTGGGGTTGAGACTATGGATATCCGTAGGCTACTCAGGGCAGACGTAACGGTCACCATTGGGACCAATGCAATGGCAAGGTTAGTGTTCGAGAGGCTGTAGTCCAGAAGTAGGAGTCAGGCTCACGGTCATTATACGTGTTCACTAGCGCTTTGGTCTACGATAACTGTGAACGCTGTTTTGGGAGTTGATGCTTGGGCCAATATTGAGCTTCGGGAATTCGAACAATTGTGTAGAAGGTCGCAAGGAACATCTACCAACGACGCTAGTATAATTTAGTGTGGTATATATATATATATGTACAGATAATTCTCAGCCTATTGCATGACTGTGCATAAACGGTTGCTTCAGGCTATGTTTCCGTTTGTTTGAGGTATTTGCTTGCCGTGAAGCGGGCACAAACATTGCATTGTAGTATGGGGTTGAGCTATCCGGCGCTCTGCGGCACGTTGGTTTTTGGACAAGCATCCGCGATCTAACGCGGATTAATGGGAAGATAAGCCTGCAGTATCGGCCAATAGCCACGCCCATGCCAAAGCACATTGGGAATCAATGGTGGATTTAAGGCTCGAGATTGATTCTGCCAAGCACGTTCGACCTTGGTGTCCAGGGTTCCAGCATTGTGCCGCATGACCGAGCCAGGGTTGCCCACTAGGGTTGCCCAAACATCATAGCAAGCATATGATTACGGCGAGGTCGCGAAACTTCAGTTGGCATGAAATAAATTCGGCGGTAATTTTGAAGGAGTAGACAAGCGTGCACACGGCCATGCAATGCGTGACTCCCAGGAAACGGCTCGGATCCCAGTAAGTTTGCGCAATGTACAAATGCAGTTGTACTGTATGCCTCGTGTATGCCATCAATCGCATCCAGAATCCGTTTGATTTCCGGCAGTGACAGCTCGCACGTGCCTTCAGGTTTGTGCCAGAGTGGGGGGTGGATTCATCTATCGCAACAATCACGAGGACTGTTGGGGCTGCTGGGCCGCTGTGCCCGGGGCACCTGTATTGACGCCAGTTTGCCAAGTCAACAAAGATGGTTTAAAGACTGCTGCTGGTGTGGCTTATTAATGACATATCGAGCAATCTCTTGGAGGACGGCCCACGGCGGAAGAGCGAGCGACGCTGTGCGAGCAGCGCCTGGGCTCGCATTATGCTCGAGGTAACCATGACTACAACGCCTTCAGCTCTTGAGGTGCCATGCGTTCTCAGGTCCCGGCTTGCGCGCAGCTAGCGCCGCTTATGCCCCGCGAGGAGACGCGCCAGCATGCAGGTAACAGATTCTGGTCCAGACCACGCTTAAGTATGGAGCCTTAGTAATTAGTCTCGCCCCGAAGCGTTGCAGGTGGGTGGCTTGGCTAGGTCTCACGTAGGCAAATCTTGTTCACAGCTTCCTTGTGCACGGGCAAAACTGCGACTGTCGGGCCCACAGAGTCAGCAAGGTTTTGTGGGCAACAAGAAGAAAGTAAAACAGTAAGACTTAGGGGGACTTGTTGGGTCGACCACATGCGCTCGGTCGGGATGTTTTCACACCAAGGTGCTTCGCTCACATGAAGCGCATGCTAGCTCACGCACGTCCCCAACCTCTGAATGCAAAGCTAGCCATGCGGCTGTTTGGATACATGATTTCTTTCGAGCGAACCAAGGACGATCCTCTGGCGAAGCCTTTGTGGATGGGGCTTGGCCAGGGCCCGAAGCGCGTGAATCTGGCGCAGCTGTGTCGTGTGCAGATTCTTTGTGTTTGTACTTGCCTCCGAATCCTGTCAGCGGTCTGACTGCCACAGAGCTGCACCTCTGCATGTATTGCCATTCAGCTCAACTGGGAAGAGTGAGCTGGACGGTCTCCTGAAACACTTCAGATTCTGCATCATGCAAATACGTCTGTGTTGGCCTCGGTTTCTCAATGACACTGACGTCTTGAGATTCTAATTCCACCCGCTTGCAGCTACACGATCTTAGACCTGTCCTCAAGTTGGCCGTGCGCATGGCCACTTGCAAGGATCACAGTCATTCGGATTTCATGTTGCCAGAGTCGGCCCGAGACTGTGCTCAGTCCTCGTGGCTTTGGGCCGTGCCCGGTCTGGGTGCATTCTGCGGAACTGCCACCATCGCTGGCGTCTACCGTTTGGCAGCCAGCCAGGGCCACCTTCCACCCGGCTCAACAACACCTCCGATCTCTTTTCTGGGACTGCTGGAACCAGATGCTTGGATGCCACGCAGCCACGCAGTTCGCATTCTAGAGCGTGAAGATGCGTGAAGGATCTACCACTCAAAGAAGAGCTCAGACTCAGGAGCATTTCTGGTACCATGCGATTGGCCACGCGCCGTGCAGTACACTGTAGCGCGGGAAGTGGGGACCAGCTAAACCCTCTACATGTTGTGTAGCCGACTCAGACCCTCGGAAGGAAACATGCCCGGGGTAAGCACGTAGCGCGCAGCAGTCATGGACAAAGTCATGGCAGGACCCAGACTTGTGAAGCCGAACAGAGGGCCCGGTCAGGAAACTTCGATATGGAACAGTACAATCTGAAGCCAGGGGGGTTCAGTCTGCTGCAAAGGGGTACAACAGGAGCAGTGCAATATCCTCAAGGCCAGGTTTTCGGAGGCTCAGCCATGCGTGCCAGGAATAGGAATGGGGCCATGCCTGGTAGGAGGAGTGGCTTAAGCCATGCCTCGCAGGGAATGGGAGTGGTTTGAGTGCGAAACGCTCTGCAGCCGAGGAGCACACCTTGTACCAGATCGGTTTCTTGGTGACGGGATTGCTGTTAGCATCCAGCGTCCGGCTTTGGTCGGCTGTTTTTGCGCCGTTGCTGACTGCTGCGGGCTTTGGCCAGTGTGCCTGGGCACCGTTTGCTTGATCTGGTGGCTGTGCAGTAGCCGGAGCTGGTACTGGCAGCATTCAAGTAGCTTCGCGCATGTACTGGAGCATGTCTGTCGCGGAGGGTCTTTTTGGGCAGTGCGCTGGGCCTTTGCCAGTTTCCCAGGTGCATACTATGGCTGGCTAGGCGGCTGCTTGGCAAGCTTCGGGGCGGCGTCCCGACAGAACATGCTTCTTGCCGCGTAGAGATATGTAGACTTGGAGTCTGCAGCAGTTCTTGCTCGATTGCGGCTCGATCAATCCAAGCAGGACAGGATTGCATCATTGATTGCTCTTTGTGCACCCCTCCAGCGCTTCAGCGCGCTTCAAGTCCTATTCCCCAACAAGGTCCTCTGTATCTTCTCGACTTAAAGGTTTTGCTGGCACTTGCTGCTCATTCAATGGTCGCCTAAAGGTTGTGTTTCGGATGCAAGAACCGAGGCGAGTCAAGGCCTCGTGACACTCGAGCAGGGGATCTTGGAGAAGATTGCCTCAGCGAGCAGTGAGCTCAGCGTGCAAAGAACCCAGGCGGCAAGCAGTTGCGTGAGAAATTCCATCATACGACTACGACCACGGCTACGACGACACACACACACACACACACGCTACCATGACCGCTAGCACGACTACCACTACTACCACTGCTTAGCTACCACTACTTTCCACTACTACTACTACTACTGCTACCACCACTACTACCACTGCTACCACTACTACTTACCAATTACTTACTACGACTACTACGACTACTACACCCCCGGGCCGAAAGTTTCGACATGCAGCTTATAACATAGACGTGTGCCGCGGAGAGGCGGGGAGCCCCAAGACCCGTTTTACGTGGCCAGCGTGGCGGAGTAGTTATACTATTATATAGTTTCCGGCGGAGAGCTTTGCGGGGTTGTGCTAGGAGTCTACGAGGGAAAAGGGGTGAACATGTGATGATCTGTCAACTTCATGTTGTGTGGCGAACTTTCGTCCTGCGGTAGCGGGCATTCCGGGTGTTGCAGTCCTGGTCCGTGCGAGAAAAGAGGAGCCAGGACGGACAAGGCTTTAGTGTGTTTGGGAAATCAGCGGGCATTCCGGGTGTTGCAGTCCTGGTCCGTGCTCCGTGCGAGAAAAAGAGGAGCCAGGACGGACTAGGCTTTAGTGTATTTCGGAAATCACCCCGGGCCGGAAGTTTCGACATGCAGCTTATAGCATAGACGTGTGCCGCGGAGAGGCGGAGAGCCCCAAGACCCGTTTTACGTGGCCAGCGTGGCGGAGTAGTTACTTTCCGGGAATAAATGTATACTATTATATAGTTTGCGGGGGAGAGCTTTGCGGGGTTGTGCTAAGGAGTCTACGGGGGAAAAGGGGTGAACATGTGGTGATCTGTCAACTTCATGTTGTGTGGCGAACTTTCGTCCTGCGGTAGTACAACTACAACAACAACAACAACTACTACTACTACTACTCTCCCTTACTTGCCATGTCACTTACTTATTGGGTCCCTGTTTCCTCTTTCGGGCTCACTCCAAGCCGACTGCCTTGAGCCAAAACCGTAGCCATTTTGGCTCAAGGNGAATCCTTAAACCCTATAAGCCTTAGACCCCGCCACTTAGTCCTTGTCCTTCCCCTGCTACTACGATTCTTCTTCCTACTACTACTAGTAGCGCCTACTATTACTACTACTACTACTACTACGACGACTACTACGACTACTACTACTACTACTACACTACTAGCACTACTACTACTACTACTACTGCTACTACTACTACTACTTCTACTACTGCTGCTACTACTACTACTCCTACTACTACTACCACAATGGCTACGGGTCAAGGCAGTCGGCTTGGAGTGAGCCCGAAAGAGGAAACAGGGACCCAATAAGTGAGAGACATGGCAAGTAAGGGAGTCCGCGCCGCCGAAGCACGAGCCCAAATTGACCTGAACAGACTCTGTGAAACCGATCCTGTGCTACCTACCCTCAACCTTTTGCCCATCCTTACCCTAATCCCTCATAAATTTTGGACTGTAACCAAACTACTTACGTCCTTTGTCCGAGCACACTTGCCCCATTTGGATTTCTGTTGCATTGTGGTCAGATTGGGAGGGAAATTGCAAGCTCACTGTGATTCTTCGGTTACAGGACCCAGTGTGGTTTTCTCCGGATCGGGATTGAGTCAGTGTGGGTTCTGGATTGCTGATTCCCAGGGCAGAGATTTCGAGGAGTTTGAGGGTCGCTTTCTTGCAGGTTGTGAGGTTGAACTCTTGACAGGACCCCTTCAGTTTGATGCGAGAATACCACACTGTGGACGCATCACAGGCAAGAGTCAACCACGAGTAAGCGCCGCTGCGTTCTTACTTAAACGAAACTCTGAACCCTGCCTTGAGACCCTGAGCACCCTACGAACTTTGGGCTTCAACATTCCAGACCCCCAACTGCTCAGAGGCTCCAGGAACACATCTTTGAAACAAACCAACCCACATATAAGCCCCCGGACCCTACACCACTTCTTCAAGCCGGTCCCAAGACCAAGAAGAGAGGTGTTTCCTAACCTGGAGCCGCCCAACCTTCAGCTCCGTACCACTGTGACAGGAAGCTCCTCAACAGCCGGTAAGAGAGACCAAGTCACCGATGAGGAAGATGGATTAATCCTAATTTGTGATGACAAAAACCTCCTGTCCTAGCGGTTGAAGATGATGATGTCGTGATGCTGACGGACACCCTCTGACACGTTGCCGCTACTGCTACTGTCCCTTCTCCTGCCCTGCCCACCCTTGCTGTCTCACCTGCACTGTCTTCCTTGCTTGCCTGGTTTTTTCGGAACTGCCCACCTTTTCCCTTGCCTGCCCTGCCTTTCCTTGCCTTTTCATCCCCTTGGCCTGACTGAAACGGACCAGTGTGCAAGATACTGGTGGAGTGCGCCGCGAGTCTCCCCTAAATGGCCATGTCCTATTCTTTGGGGGATGTATCTACTCTTCTTACCTACGTTTACTTCTTCTTACTCTTGAGAGTTTGTTCCCGGCCGACTAATAGTCCACCTAATAACCCGTCTCACACCTGCGCCTCAAGCCATGGAGCATGCAGCCAGACACCACCTGACCTGACCTGGAATGGACGCTGGAATTCTCATGGAGACACTTTCACTGCCCCGCTGACGCTTGGAACACTAAGCCCCTGGAGATATGGCAACAGCATATGGGGGCCACCTCTGAGTATCAGCGCCCAGTGCTTTGAAACCTGGGACATGACCCTGGACATGGAAGCCCGACGTCGGTGCGAATATGCATGTGAAGCAATGTCGGCTACAGCACGTGGGGATTTTTTGGCGAACATGGTGCTGAAAAAGCTGGCGTACTGTATGCATGCGCTCTGATCGGAGGCTGAAATCTCACCAACGCTCGGCCTAGGGAACAGATCTGAGTCTACATTGCCAAAGTCTTGCAGGGTCAGGCAAACCCCCTGCCGCAGCCAGACGCTCGTTAGAGCTGGAGTTGGGAAGCGCCTTCGTGATCCCACATGATGCTGACGGCAGACAGAACGACAAACAAGCTGGGGGGATGAACCCCTATAGCTGGTGTCTGGGCAGGACCGGACAACAAGTGGGCGGACAATGAACCGCGCCGGATGTCAGCAGTCGGCCCAAGTGATGCGAAGCCACAACCATGAGGTAGTGGCTTTTGGCACATATACCATGCAAAAAACAGACATGGTGAAGGGAAAAGCTGGACCGGTGGCAGAGTTGCGTGGCTGACCAGCAGTGTGAAACCGCGGACCGATGTGGTGGCAAGCTAATCTGCCTGGAACATCTGCGAGAAGAATGAAAGGCTGTGCACCAATTTGCCACCTACCAGACATCTGGTAGGGGCGAAAGGATGCATGCCAACGAAAGTGAGGCACAGGGCTGTATAGCGAAGCTGCGAAACAACAATTCACACTTCATAATTAGTAATTTGTACCCAAACATGCATGCCAGTGCTGGACTGATGCAAAACTTTTCCGGAGCAGGTAGAAGAAGTCGTAGGGTAGGTGTTTTGGCACACACCAAGGGTAATGTGGGGTTTTGTGGTGAGTTGTGGTGAGCCTTTAAAAACGGCCTTCGGGTGAGTCGGTTGTTTCGTTGTTGAAGCAAGTGCTTGGTGTGTGCGCACCCTGAGTAGTAGAACATTGGCCCCTGGTGAGATGGCTCTGGGGGCATCTGAACAAAACCTGTAGCCTGTTGTAAACAACGAGTAGCAAAGAAGGATCATGAGAGCCAACAGTCTGGAGTTACTGCTGTTGGGTTTAGGACTTGCGTATTGGTTTGGGTCTGTTTTGTGTGTGGGGACGCGGACAAGTTGGATCTCATGTGAGTTGTAGCCTTTTAGTCCTCGCAGTGCTGTCGACGATGTGCCAAGCGAGTGACAAAACTACTACTACCACTATACCACTACCACCGCGACTACGACCACGACCGCGACGACAATGACCACGACCGCAACACGAGCATCGCGACCACGACAAGTAAACGACCACGACGACCGTGAC
>BGNK01005289.1:0-40679 GCA_003297005.1 Symbiodinium sp. clade A Y106 | reverse complement strand
GCAGATATAATTTTCGTTGATGATGACGATGACGATGGGTTGAGGCGCCAGGTGGTTGGTAGGGGGGGGGCGTGGCTAGTAGTAGTAGTAGTAGTAGTAGTGGTGGTAGTGGTAGTAGTAGTAGTAGTAGTACTAGGCACGCCTGGGGGGTGGAGGGTAGGGGTAATGACGACATGCTTGCGTGAACGTGCCTTTCGTAAGGTCCAGCACCCCTTGCTGCCTCAAACATCCACTTGTCGACTTTGCAAGCTCGAGCTTCCAGAACCCTGGTTTGACAAGCGTAGTTGCTTGGAGGGGAGGGGGGGGTGGCTAGTAGTAGTAGGAGCAGTCGTAGTAGTAGTAGTAGTAGGAGTAGGAGTAGGAGTAGGAGTAGGAGTAGTAGTAGTAGTAGTGGTAGTAGTAGTAGAAGTAGTAGCAGTAGTAGTAGTGGTAGTAGTAGAGCAGCAGCAGCGGCGGCAGCAGCAGCAGCGGCATCAGTAGATGAAGACAGCTGGCATAAACTTAGTCACCAGCCCGGCACCGACAAAGCAGTTTTACTAATAGTTTCGTGAAGCCACGTAAACCAGAGAATGCTACGTGGATGGTGGCTTCATTTCCTGGTGACAATATTTGCGTTGACCTCTCGTTAAAACCTGTAGTAAGTAATCCAATGGTCGCGATAGGCACAGAAAAACTGTGTGTGGCAACTACATATGACTTAAGTACTCTCCTACACCTGCTGAGTTTCCCACGGAGTCCCTCACGCCGAATATGCCCAGCCTGAAGCACCAGCTCAGAAGATGATACGGGGAGGAAAAGTGCCACTACCAGCAAGAAGAAGACGACGGCAACGCTGACAATGATGTGGAACTCCAGCAACTCTCGCAACCCTGCGAGACAGGTACGGCTGGACCCTCCTCTGGTCCCTGGGGCTGAACCTGGGCTTCACCACCGACTATGGCATGCCCCATTTCTGGGACCGCAAAGGGTTGTTTTGCACAGTTTCCGTGGAATCCGATGGAGTTGTTTTGGGACTCTCCTTGGCCATAAGGGTGTGGGGCCTAAGGAAGACCCAGATTTTCAACCACCACTACCAATGAAGTCCGTCGTCGTCGCAGCCGTTGCCTCGCTGCTGCAGCTGTGTTGGTGGCACGGGGCCGACGATAAACATAGTCATAGCGGCAATGATGAAGGTCGCCAGGAAGCAGCAAATGGCATCCTCTTTCAAGTCATTGTTAAGGCAGGCGCGGTCGTCCTCGTCGTCGTCATCGCGTAGAGGAAGAAGAAGTAGTAGTACTGGTAGCAGCAGTAGTAGTGGTAGTAGTAGTAGCAGCCGCATCTGGAGGAAAAGCCAGGAACCCAGAGCAAAACCAACACCCAGTCCATTGAAGGAAAGCCACGGCCTTGTGTACAGGACGTGAAGAACCTATCGGGACCCTTCCGCTCGCGCGCGAGGCTTCTGGATCCTGAGGCGATCGGGCCCCTGGGACTCCAAAGGCTAGGGCTTTAGGGTTATAGTTTCTGGAGGTTGTAAAGGTTTAGAATATGGGCTCAAGCCTTCGGTGTGAATACTCAGAGCGTTTAGCTAAGCCCCGGCACAGTGGCCTTCGCTCGACTTATTGACGAAAATCTCTGGGCTGCTTGTGCTTGTTCTTATAATGGAAACGTCCAGCCTATTGCATGCTCCAGACGCACGACCAGACCACAGCTTGCACACTGTGTGCTTCCATGTCGACCTTCTCCTTAGTCTTTGAGGAATGAAGGCGGCAGGCCTTGAGCCTTCGGAACGCCGCGATGGCGTTTCAGAAACGTCGTAGTAGACTCAGTACCATTACTGCCCTATCATCCTTATACCCTCATGGCACTGCATACTCCAAAGGCCTTTTCTGCTTGCGGAAGCCCAGATGTCAGGGCATTTTCTCATCAGTTTGTGAACCCCGAAAGCATCTTGGGTGAACAGGGTTTAGAATTAAGAACTGAACATTCAGGGTTTGTCACCTTCGTGTGTTGGGAGAGTTGTGGTACTAGCCAGGCTCCTCAGCCGATGGTGCCAAGCCTGCAAGCCCAGGCAAGGTGTGAACGCCACGCGCAGTGGCTTTGATGCCTTCGTGGAGGCCTTCCGTTGCCAATCGAGATCCCACATGCGAATTTGAAGGATTCGGGTATGGCAGTCAATTGGAATCTTCTCTTACTGCCGGATCCAGCGCACAGAAATTTGCAAATCCCCCAACCTTATGAAGCCCGACTCCTGCCTCACACATTCAATCCTCTGTAAGGTTTCATGATTTAAATTTAGGGCGTAGTGCATTCTGTCTATCAGGCATGGGCGGCCATCGTCTCCCTGCGCGCGGCACGGCACCTGAAGCCACAGGCCAGGAAGCGGTGGCACAGAGGTCAAGGGTTTCTGAACAGTGTTCGGTTCCACTATGCATCTGCTTCAAGGGCCTCCATGAGTTCTCGGTTGATACATAGTTCTCCACACGCTTCTCCGAACAGTGTCTGTGTTAGCCACAGGAGCCGGTTGAAGGATTGCCTTCAGCTTGAATCGTGAAGTGTGCTTTTGTCTTTGGTCACTGACACGAAAGGACATGGGGGATTCACTCTTCGGGAGATTGTTCCACTCTTGGCAAAGCTCGTCTCGGTTTAGTTCAGAATTTCTGTAAAGTACGGAGAGAACTACTTCAAACTTGGTTCGAGTTCTGGGATGACCGAGGCTTCAGCCATTGAACGCCTAAACCGAAGAAATCCTGGGCACTTAGCGCTTCCCTTGTTCTGGGAATCGGCTGAATATGTTGTTTGACTGTATTCTGGGGTTGGGGGTGCCTTGTCACCGTTCCTAGGCTCAGGTGCTTCAGGGTTTCGGAATGATGTTCGCTGGCCCAGACTCCTCGACTCAAGAACCTGAGCCCTTCAAACCCTGAACCTTGAGCCTTGGAGGCTTCTGGTTGGGATTCCTCGGGGACTCTGGGATTCCCAATGTGGGCTTAGATGTAGGGCTTGTCAGTGGAGTCATAGCTTCTTGAGGTTTGGGAAATCCTGTGTACGAAATCCCTGGCGGCCCTGGCCCAGAGGAGTGGGAGCATCTCTGGACAGCCCTGGCCTCGAGCCTGTCTGCTGCGTCGAGGAGAGCGGGCGCAGAGTTGGGTTTCCATTTCTGGGTTTAGGGTTTTGGAGAGTTGAGGATGCTTGCGGATTTCCAAGTATTCTACAGCATTGCCAGAAGAACCGCGCTAGTCACGAGTTATCTTGGCTCCTTCTCTGTCTGCTTAATTCCAAAGCTGCGCAGAATCAAGCCGCAGCTCTTCTCTGCAAAGGTTCCACTGTACAAACCTTTACAACTTGTTCAGATGATAAGAGACGCGGATCCGATCATGGAGCCCAAAGTAACCGCAGCAAGTACGGCCAAATCTAAAGTGGCCACGCCAGACCTGTAAAACCCCCAACAGCCCCAACCTTGCTTATGATCTGTTGTCCTCTAGCATGGACAATTAGGCCTCAACCCAATCCTACAGCCCCGAACCTGAAAGCCGCGAGAAGCCTAGACCTTGAAATCTCACGCTATGAAACCCACCAGCTTCGCAACACCAGGCTTTTCCCGCTCCGTGCCTCCTCCTGCGCGGACATCGAGCACTGCCTCGGTGTTACCGAGGACGCGAGAAGCCGTACTTGTGGGATTTTATTCGATCTCCCTAAGCTCTTTTGTGCGTTGAGGGTTTTTGGGCTGTTGAGGATTGACAGATTTTGAGGTTCGTTTAAGATTCCGGCTGAATAGGGTTAAGGACGGTTTTGGGGAAGAAGTTTCGGATTGATTAAGGGATTCTGATTGAATCTAGACTTGGGCTGTTTGAGGCTTAGGGCTTGGGGCGTTGTTCCGACAGCAGCGGATAGTCCAACTCCGATTTGGAACTTGAGGTGGGCAGGAGTTTCGGTAGCAGTGTTTGAATGCTCCTTTTTGGAGTTTCTTTCGGGCTGGTTTGGAACTAGGGTTTTCGGTTAGTCTTGAGGAAGGGATTTCAGGTACGGTCCAGTAGTCTTAGTTCCCTGCAAGGATGGCGACTGCCTGTGCGCAGTGGAGTCTTCGGCCGATTCGCTGGTGGTGTGATGATGGAACGGTCACCACTCAGGGGCTTTGTGCAACCCTAATGGTCGTCAGGTCCAGGAGCCTGGACACTATTGCTATCTGTACCTCTATCGTCACTATCGACAACGACATCTTCTTCAGTTGTACTGTTATGTGGTTACGACCCTCATCATCAACATCCCGCTGCTACTATCGCTGCTGCCGCCACTGTTACTGCTCGGTTACGATTACCACTCCGCAGCCACCGCTACTACTCCTCCCTCCTCCTCCTCCTCTTCCTCCTACTCCTGCTCCTACGCCTACCCCTACCCATACCCCGACCCCTACTCCTACTCCTACTCCTATAGCTGTTTTGCTTGTCATCGGATCTGCCAGCATCACCACCCGTCATCATCATACCCTCCACCTTTGTCATTAGTAGAAGTGGCACGACGCGCCACTCTCGTCGCAATGACCGTCATCATCATTGCCATCACGATGCTGTTTGTCATAAGGGTCACATCCACCATCATAGTAATCATTACGGCTTGTTCGCGGGTCTCGTTAGCTCTGGACGATTCGTCTGAAGCTTCACCACCAGCATCCGTCCCTGCGCCCAACCTTCACAAGAAGGGTTGCGCCGATTGTTTTCACCTCACGCGACTTTTGAGATGATAAAGCCTTCGGCTTCATCATCCGGCGGAAAAATCCTGGAGACAGGTGGTGCAGGTCGCCAGACGTCATAAGACCAAGTAGATGCGGGAACATGGAGAAACAGCGAAAACTCAGCCCAGCGTCGGCCATTCTTGCAGCTTTTGCAGAGTGTGTCTGAGGCTCTTGGTTTCGCATGAGATGGACAGGTGGTTTCCCATGTCTTGGGCCGACGAAAAATTTGCATCCTTGCTGTTGGCTGCATGTGTGGAACACATGTTCCAAGCAAATCTTCTGAGATTAAACGGATTGAACGGAGAGTGTTGTAGGAATCGTAATCTGTCTTGTTGTGGCACATTGAGCCAAGCTATGAATCCTCAGAATCCTTAATCTGCCGGTTGTAGGACTTCGGAAGCAACTCTCGTGCAAAGGCAGATGCCAACAGAGTGCCACTAAACTTTGTTGAACGGATGAGCGGCGAAACTGGGCCTTGGTCCACATCTGCAGCGGGCATGCTGTCAAACGTCAGACCCTCAAGACATTCTGCCAAGGCAATCCACAGAAGGTGAGAACGTTCTCGTGGACCTGGACAAAGACGAACAGGCCGGTGGGACGGCTTTTTGAGTCAACATCATCTGCCCCAACATGATCACAGATGTCTGCTATGCCCCGACAACACCAATTCCCATATGACGAGCCTGGCAGAACAGCGCAACCCAACTCATAATTACTGATAATCTGGGCCCCTCGCACAAAGAACCAAACATGGATTTCCCGGCCTCCAGCATGCGATTTAAGTGGAGCAAGATAATGAAATATAGTTTTAATGGAAGCATGTTTGTTTCACTTAGTTAAAACGCACGAACTCACGACAACCATTAAAAGTCCACTGGCATGCGTTCTTTCTTCTCACTTACCGCTTCATTCATGCTTCCATTTCATTACATTATAATGAAGCGTAAGCAAGAAGGAACCGCATGCATGATTGATTTTTAATAAGGTGAAACAAGTTCCTGGTTTATTGGCCGTTTATAACTGGGATTAGTTGACCGGGTTCCTGATTATGTTCGCTTGTGGTTCCGCTCATTTCTCTCGCTCAAACTGAAGAAAAAGAACCATGCATTCGTTCCGTTGACGAGTGACCTATGCTACAGTTTATTGAGACCTCCATTGCTAAACTCCGACCACGACTCGGATGGATTTCTTGTCTTTGCAGTGAAGAGGTGCCGGGAAGCCTGTGCATCCTGGTAAAGCTGAAGCCACATGCAAACTCAGACACCGAACCCGTCCGAGGGAGGGTTAATATCCCACTCATGACGAGCAGGTCCTCGTCCTGCGCCAGCAGCTGGGGGAGAGCACGGAGGAGGATGCGGCCGCGACTGAGGCTCGGAAAATTGCAATTGCAAGAGCGAGCACTGATCAGAATCGCGACTTTGCTGTCACATCCGTGCTCATGCTGACGAGTTACTTTTCATCCCCCCGCTTGACTTCTTGGGAACACCTTGTTCACTGATGGCCGTTGTTTGTCGTTTGGGCTCTACACTTCTGCATTTACGATTTGTCGTCAGGGTCTAGTTTCAGGGGATAGATAAGTAATCGCAGATAGGAAATCTTGACAGGTGTGGAGATCGAAAGCTCCATATGTAGAGTAGAGCGGAGGGACTGAAGCAAACAGGATAAGGCAGATCAAGTAGATATGGCGAATCAGTTGATGAACAGATCACTCGACAGCTGCATTTATGCAGAAACGCAGGCAGGCAGGGGGCAGGGGGCAGGCGGAAGGGGGCAGGCGGAAGGGGGCAGGAAGCCATTAAGTTGGTGGTGTAATTTTGCTAGATATCACCCCCCCCCCCAATACCCTTTCAGGAAGTGTTCAGGCACTTACTTAGTTTCTCTTGCAAGCTTGGCGAGGAAGTCGAGGCCAAGGTGGCCGAACCGACTGCAGCGTGACCCAGGCCCGATCAAGCCTGTGTCCTGGGGAGTGTTCCAAAACGGGCCCCCTGTGAGGTATCTGTATTCTGAATAACACAAGCTCTGCATATTATGAAGAGGTACTCCCTCGAAGATTGTTCCCATACTTCCTCCCATCTCTTCTACGGGCATGGGTTCCCAGACCGACATGGTGTGACATGCGTAAAAGCATCAGAGCCGCTCCTGCCAGACATCCTTGTCAAAACCCCTATGAAGGAAGTAGGGTGCCCTTCAAGCCGTCCTGGCTATGATGAGCAGCTTCTTTAACATGCAGGGCAGACGGTTGAATTCGGTTGAATCTCAGGCCGATCGCCGAGACCATGTAACCTGCCACAAATTTCCTATGCCCTACACATCCAAGCTCAACATATGATATCGTTTCTACTCTTGTCATCTCACATCATGTGAAATGAGGCCTCGAAGAGTGTTATATTAGTTCTACTTGATTTGGTTTTACCTTGCTCTGATCTGAACTGCATCGCCCGACCGGACACCATGTCTCACACGGTACTATAGCAACTCTTGAAGCCCATTAAATCGCGGACTCCCATACCTTATACTTCATAAGACTGCATAGATTCCGAGTTACTTATTCATGGACTTCCGGTGTTGGAGCTGCTTCTGTCACCAAAAATCTACAGGCAAAGCTTTCACCCCCTGCAGCCCTGTGACATCTGCGAAACGTTGCCGAGGAAGTCCTGATACCCTCCAAGCAGAGGCAGTCAAAGCCAGCCGAGTCTCACCACACTAGCTAGCTTCCTGTTGGATTGCTCGTGGCCTGTGAGAGATCAGGCCAAGGTACAAGCAGAAGAAGCACGAAGAGAGTCGAGGACACCAAGGGTGGACAACGCCGCACGGGAGAGAGGGGTTCTGGAAAGGGCAAAGAAGCACCCCTTGGTGGAAAAGCAGACGGCAAGAAGGGCAAAGACGAGAGAGGACAGAGGAAATACCACAAGCCCGAGAAGGAGGAGGGAAAAGCCAAGCCATGGGCTTCGTTCGTGTTTTTTGGTAGCATATCCAGCGTATCGGTTGATAGAGATTTTCGAGTCGAATCGAAGCAGGAAGCTCGCACCGTGCTCATAGAGTGCTCTCTCGAGCACCATGTGGTGTCGAGTGCCGGCCGACTGCCCTTGGTTGGTTCTAACGTTTCTTAGGACACTAGGCTTCGCGGACGCATGGCAAAAGCTGGGGTAAATGCCCCTCTTGCCTGATGGGGTTTCAGTATGCACGCCAAGAAGGCCTTGAAGCCTTAGCCGGCCCCCTCGGGCATGCCCGGGTGCCCACACTGCCAGCGCCATTTGCAAAGCTGCTGCGCTGACTTTCTTCGCCAAAGGAATCTTCCCATGGTGTTTGGTCTTTAGCATTCTGCTGAATACTGCTGAATCTGTGGTTCGCAGTTCATTCTGTTGTGTGGGTACCCGGGCCGATGATGTTTTCCCCCGAGCAGTCTCCAACACAAAGTTTGACATGCTTGCGGTTCCAGCTAGAGTAACGATCGAGGACCCTGAACCCTTTAGCACAAGCCAAAGACTTCAAGTTAAAGAGCAACGAAACTATTTCAAGCTCTGACCCAAGACCTCGAGGAAGGGATTTAGAGTTTTATCCAGACGAGACTGCAACGAAGCCCCAGCCAGGTTGCAGCCCTTATCTTCTTATCTAGCTTGCATTGGATCCTCATATCCAATTCTCCGCCATCCCTTCGCATAGACTCTAGACCGAGTGAACCTTGCATGGCCTTAGACCTCGCCGTCGGGAGCTCAGATTCAACCCAGAGCCTATTCCCATAAATGCTAAGGAGCAATCGATCCCGGGCATCATGTTACGTAGCACCCTAAGATCACAGGCCTTCGTGAGGCTTTTCGGGCGGGAGAAGCCATGGTTTGCGGAATTCTCGTATGTCGCGTGGCTGCTCCGTGCCGGAAGCTCAGGTGAAGCCTTGTCAGAACGGTTCCGGGTCAAGAGTCTCGGAACTAGTACCAACCTTGAGTCATATTGCACGGGTTGCGGGCTTTCGGCTCGGCTTCAATCTCGGAAGGGTTGGTTCGGCTCTGCTGGGCTCCAACGTTACTGGCTGTTTGGACTTAACTCCATCCGGAACCCGAAAACCGTGTGCTTCTCAAAAAACATCTGTCAACCAGTTTTGTTCCTAAGGCGCTCGTTTGCGAGCAGAGAAGAACAATTCCAGTAGCACCCTAAAGCCTGAAGCTTACCTGAAGACGCAGATCCGAACTCACGCCAGTTGCACGGGTTCAGGGTTTCAGGTTTCGGCTTGGGGCCTAAGCCTCGCGGCTGCGAAGTTTGACAAGGAGATCGGGGTAAGGGGCATGGAAAGGAGTGTTGCGTGCAGTCCCCTTTGCTACAAGGTTCTGTAGCAAACAGATCAGGATCAGAGATTTTTAGTTTAGCCTTGTGAGCTGAGGCTGTTGGAATGATTGTGTGAGGTCATTGGAGTATCAAGATTTCGGATGTGAGTCTAGGCTGTTAGCAGTGCAGCAGTGCAAAACACAAGCACCCAGTTTGCACTGCATTGGTGAGAGTTGCGCTTCCGTTGGCATGACAGTGTTTTGTGATGTTTGGTGTCATTCTCGCTTTGATTTTGTTACTGCCGTAGGTTCTAGGCAGAAATTGAAGTTTCTGCTGTTGCTGTTTTGGTGGTGGCGGCGCCGGTGGCGGTGGTGGTGGCAGAGGTGGAGTTGGACACAGCATGGGGTGTGCTGTTGGGCTTGTGTGTTGGAGTTACTGCAGCAAAGTGTGCTGTTGTTGCCGCGGCCATGGTCGTCTTCTTCTTCGTCGTTGTCGTGGTTATGATTGCGGTTGTGGTTGTGGTCGTGGTTGTGGTCGTCGTTATGGTTTCGTCGTGGTTGTCGTTGCGGTTGTGTTTGGTGTGGTGGTTGGTGTGGTTATCGTTGTGGTTACCTTAAGCC
Organism: Symbiodinium sp. clade A Y106; assembly: GCA_003297005.1. Classification (NCBI taxonomy): domain Eukaryota; class Dinophyceae; order Suessiales; family Symbiodiniaceae; genus Symbiodinium; species Symbiodinium sp. clade A. The sequence goes on along the minus strand of BGNK01005289.1, from coordinate 31,094 downwards.
GTAAGCGCTTCAGATCCTGCAGCCGAAGCCGTACCTCAAAGCAAGGTTGGGCTTTGTCCACCGCGACGTGCCCCCTCGCTCTGTGAGCTTTCCAGGGAAGAGCAAAGCAGGGCTAAGGCTAGGAACTTTGTTTTCCGTTCTGACTGACTACTATTCCTGCCAACGACTCCTACGGCTGCAAATGCGGGACACAATAGCGGAGAGCTGAGGGTGTTCCGCGATGGAGTCTGCTACTCCTCTAACAAGGACGACAGCAACAGCAACGCAACGACGACGACGACGACGCCGAATGCTGCCACTACTCCTGCTGCAACTATTACTGCTGCTGCAGCAGCAACCACAATAAGAGCAATAAAAAACAACGCTCTATCACGTTTAATGCGCAGGTCCAGGTGACGGCAACATGTGTTTTGCGTGGCCTGCGTGGTACGAACGGCATGTAAGTTGACGCGGCCTTGGATTTTTTATCGTTTTGTTCCGCATTTTTGGTCAAAGCAGCTCAAGCTCTGATATGCGCTTCGTGTGGCCCGCGTGGGCCAAAGCCAGCCACTTTTACTACTAGAACTACAACTACAACTACAAGTACAAGTACAAGTACAACTAAAACAACAACAACAACAACAACTACTACTACTACTACTACCACAACAACCACAACAACTACTACTACTACTACTACTCCCACTGCTACAACTACCTACTGCTACTACTACCACTACTACTACCACCAGCACTACAAGTACTCATTCTAGTACTACGGCTACTACTGCTACTACTGCTACTACTGCTACTACTGCTACTACTGCTACTACTGCTACTACTGCTACTACTGGACCACTACTACCACTACTAGTGCTACTGCTGCTGCTACTGCTACTGCTACTGCTTCTGCTACTTCCACTGCTGCTGCTACTGCTGCTGCTACTGCTACTACTACTACTACTACTACTACTCCTGCTGCTGCTGCTACTACTTCTACTACTCCTCCTACTCCTATCTCCTCCTACTCCGACTCCTTCTCCTGCTCCCACTGCTACTCCTACTCCCATTACTCAAACATCAACTGCATTGCTCTTCCGGATTCCTCCTGGAAGCTTAAGGGGACAGTGACTCACAAAGGCCCGGCTTCCCCTCGAGGCTTCGTTAGACCCGGTTCAGCGCAGAGGGAGTCAACTTCGGGGCCTAAGACGCTTGCAACGTTCTGGGCAGGAGATGTCATGGCCGTACCAAGCCCCGTCGTAGTAGAACCAGCTGCTGAGCTGCAGAGATGTTGCCCTTGGGCAGTCACAGACAGCATCAATAGCTTAGAAGATGGCTTCGCTGATAGCATTCATATTACAGCCTTTTTCGATGCGGCTGTTTTGCATACTGTTATTTCTGCTGCTATCGAATGCTGACATCGGACCAGAGTTGTCTAATGTTTGGGGTCGGATTTCTGATGAGATGTTATGACGGTTCAAGCCAGCTCGTTTGCCCATGCACGGTTAGGGCCTCAGAACCGTCTACTGTCTTACGTTGCAGGGCTAAGTTTGGGGGTCTCAGAACAAGCTCAAGTGCCTGTAGCTTCAGTCAACGCTTTTTTTTGCAAAGTTGCCTGGAGCTCTTGTTGTTCAAGGAACTCTTCTCTCGAAACGTTCATGAAGTACTAATTCCAGGGTAGTAGATGCGCGGAAGCCGCATGGTCGATGCAGAAGTCGATAAAAATCTTTTAGTTGCCAGACCCACCGTGCGCTCATTCAAGAAAAAGGCTGTTGAATCTTCGGTTTCCCAGCTCTAGTTCGAGGAATGTGCGCTTTAGAGACTGCAGAGTTGGAAACGGCACTTGCTTCAGGCATTCAGGAAGGGCTCGAGCTTCTGAAGCTCAGAATCAGAACCAACGATTAGGATCACGGTAATAGTACCGTTGCTTCTATGCTGTTAGGTTGCGTATCGTTCCGTCTCGATGACTCGTGCTAGCATCACATTAGCCCTTTTGTATGTCCCCAATCAACATAACTTAGTAAAGCAAGTAAGGTCTGCGGTGAGGTTTCCGGCTGTAAAGATTGGCCGGGGCGGCTTTTGGATGCATTTTTCAAGCGGCTCCGGAGACAAAGCCCCTCGCCCATTCTGTGCCGAACCTCATTTCTTCTGTGCAGACCCTATGGCGACTACACCCTTCGGGATCAGGGTGCAGGGATCTACGCACGACACTGGAACGAAACCAATCGGAAAAGTTATCCAAACTATTTGTGTGTGTGTGTATATGTATATATACACATGTATATATACTGTATGGTAGAAGGCTTAATGTCGATCGTAAAATAGAGAATGCAGCGCCAAAAAAAATATGAAGGCGGATCAGTTCCGCGCAGCAGTACGCAGATCCTATGCAGGCACCGAAATGCATGCGGGCAAACACTTTTCACTAGTCGATGGCCTTGATGCAAAGCAGCATGGAGTCCTAAACCCTGATTCCGAAAGCCTAAACCTTCCGAGGGCCAACCCCTCGCCATAGCAGCATTCCGCCGATGTTGGCTGCAGCTGTTGTTCCACACGATGCAAGCTGGGCAAGATCTCAAGCTCAGCTGTAGTCATAACAATAGCAGTTCTGAGAATGATGATAACAGTATAAGCCCGCCAGCTCCTCCAACGGTAGTAATTGTCGCAATCGAAAGTTCTGACTTCTTGGACTTTTTGAGACTCGTCATAAATAAGCGCTATCGGCGAACCCCGAGAGGCCCAGAACCAACAACGCGGCTTCAGCCCAAAGCCCAGGAGCCAGAAACCCGCAACTCCTGCTCGCGGAGCCCTGAACCCTACACGGACGGCCGACAGATGAGCTAACGCTTGACCTAGAAGCATTCGTGAACCCTTAAAATCAGGGTTTCATGCAGCGATGGCATCGTGGGCTCGCCCTGAGGGCGTGAGGCGACGCCATGGATGCTGCGGGCCTGGTGCATGGCCACGAGCGTATACGTATTGTTGTAAGAACAGTCCTGGGGTCATCATCATCAGCATCACCCCCTATCCCTAAGCTTGGCTTTGCTGTAACCGCTTCCACGGCCGAGGCCCTAATCAAGACCTTCTTCGACAAGAAAGTCGGCGACTTTCTCAAGGCCGAACATCTGCGATCTGCTTTCGGGGTGGGGGTGGGCAGAAGCTTTTCTCACGCCCATTAGTACCCGAAGTCTCGGCCTTTCTTGTGGTCAAGTCGCTTCCTCAAGCCAAACACCAACCTCTCACCATTTTGGAACTCTCGAGGATCCTCTGCCGTAGCAATAGACATACAGTATGACAAACCTCGTACACAGTCGCGCCACCGATGTTCTTTCAAGGCTGCGTCTTTTCCTTCTTGAAGGTCCCTTGTGGGCTGCGCCCGTGTTAAATCGGCCATGAATGCTTCTTCGTCAACCTGAACTGCGCAGTGCGAACCCTCAAAATCAGAGCCCAAGTTAAAATCAAAACCCAAAGGTACAGTTGTACGCAATCTTCCCGGAAAGATTCGATAAGATGAGACGCTCATCACGAAGCAAGAGGTAAGCAATAACCCTCGCTCTAAGATGGCTGTGTTTGTGGGCTTGAAGCATGTTCATTCTCATGTTCTGTTGGCACCGCTACTGTCAAGACCACTGTGTTGTCATGGTCGCTGCCTCTGGGGCGAGTTAGGAGTACACGTACAGGTACTAGTGGCAGTGGTGGTAGCAGCAGCAGTACAAGCACCAGTATACGCGATACGACAATACCGACGGCTTGTCCTGCTACTGATACTGCTACGGCTACTGCTACTGCTATGGCTACTGCTATCGCCACGGCCACTGCCACTGCCACGGCCACGGCCACTGCCACTGCTGCTGCTGCTTCTGGTGCTGCTGCTACTGCTGCTGCTGCTCCTCCTCCTCCTACTACTACTCCTACCACTACTACCACTACTACTACTACTACTACTACTACTACTATTACTACTACTGCTACTACTGCTACGACTGCCGCATCGACGACGACGAGAAAACCTTGCATTGCTGACAACAGCAACACCAGAAACAACCACCACTGTTGTTACGAGCGGCATTTATAAAATGCAGAATTGCCAGCCAAGCGGGTTTTGCGAACGAGCCGAGTCGCCACAATCTCAAGAGTACAAAGATGAGTTTTTACTCGTACAATTATGTTGCTGTGACCGGTGTTGATGTTACGAGTTGCGATGATGTTATGATGTCCTTGTGCAGCAGGTCGACCAAGGAAATCTCCGGATCGATCCTTCCTCTGGACAGTTTCAGCTCAAGAAGGCGCCTTCCCTTACTCTCCCCGCCCACCTGGCTGCAGGAAGGGATCATCGGTCGCCGAAGGCTTATGAAGGCTTCGGCAGGAAGCTGCCACGACTTAAGTATGCAGACCTTGAGGATTGTTGGGGTAGGCGAGTGAGAGGAGTAATCTGTAGGATGTAGGCTGAGCTTGCGATTTGAAATCCGAAGAGCTTTGAGTTGAGAAGTTCAGGGTTCAGGTTGCGTTCAGGGTTCAGGTTGCAGAACTGCAATAACGAAGCAGACAAACAAGCCGCCGCGGCGCTTCCAGATGCCTGGGCATGAAGTTTTCTGCACAATGGGAAAGAGTTTTGGCTGAGAGATTGAAAGACAGGCAGCACGGGACATTTCATGCGACGATATTATTGCTTCGTCGTTGAAGGGATGAGGCGTGCAATCCGAAAGAGGCGTACTCAGAAAGCTGTAATTATGAAAGCTACGCTACCAGGACGGTTCAGGGTCCCTTTGGGATTCAGGGTTGTGTTCACATGTGCAGCGAGTGTAAATTACAAGGCAGCCCAGCCCTTCTCATCTCAATCTCTCTCTCTCTCTTGCTCTCTCTCCCCCGCTCTCCCTCTCCTTTGTTCTTTTTCGATCTACTCACCGCCTGTTAATGCATCTCTCTCTGCATACATGTAAACATGTTTATATTGTGTTGTCGGTGCTTTCTTTCAGCATAGATGCCACGCAGTTGACTGAACTGTTGAAATTAATCGGAGGCATGTGACCTTCCTGGCTTCTGCGTGTTGAAGGGCCTCACCAATGTACTTAACAGTCAAGACTGGTGCACGACCTGTGACTAGTTGCACCGTGCCTTTGTGCGAGTGTAGACAGGCAACAGCCCCTTCTCTACCTCTCTCTCGCCATATATGTACGTATGTATAGGTATGTATGTATGTATGTATGGGTGTATGTATGTATGTATGTACAGATATACATATATTCGCATATGTGTATTATATGTATGTATGTTCGTAGGTATGTCAGTATGTAAGTATGTCACTATGTGGGTATGTAAGTAAGTATGTAAGTAAGTATGCATGTATGTATGTGTGTATGCATGTGTGCTTTCGTTGTTTGTCACTGCTTGCGAACGCAGTGAGAATCTAAAGCCTTAGCCTTGGAGAATCATTTTCGTGCTCCTTCCTCGGCATGAATCTAGCCTAAACCGGGTCTGAATCTGTTGTGCCCTAATCTGGCGGCTCTTCGAACCCATGGCAGAATCCAAGTTATGCTCAAGTTATGTGTATCGAACCAAAAGCAACAGCCCAGAGCCACCTAAATTATCCCAGGCCCAGATGATCTGAGTATGACCCATTCCTACTGTAGTTCATGTTGATGTTTAACCCAACCTGTTTTGTCAATTGGGTGTGACCAATTCCAAAGCACCGAGTCTTCGCAGGCATCCATCGATGGCTCCGTTCCTCGGTTTGATCTTGGTCACATTTTTTTGGGATGTAGGGTTTTGGGGTTACCCGGGTCCTTGTCTCTACTGGCCGCACCCAAGTCCCAAAATTATGCAGGGATCAGATCTTGGAGCGGCTGCATGCAAACCTTGAATCAAACCCTGTCCCATGGACGGCGAGGTCTTGTTGGACGAGGCTTTGGGTTTTCAGACTTCGGGCCCCAACTCTCAGGCTCACAAGTTGACCCATGCCTTCAACACCACCAATGCCTTCAAAAGTTCTCACCGAGCGACACCCGGTAACCCTTAAGCAAGCCCTATAGTTTTACCCCTGTCGCCGAAGTTGGTTGCCTTTCCCAAACTCTAAGCTTTCGAGGCTTCCGATCACGGTATTTCAACCCTACGATGTAGACGATGAAAAGAATCCTCACATTTTAGAATTTTAGAACAGAGCAAGGCCTTCGACGGACTGCACCTTCCCGTAGCATTGCGTGGTGGATTTATCGACGAACTGCCAGTGGGCCCAGATCATGCCTTCTGATGACCACTGCCAGGTGAGGTTCATGTATTCATGGTTCTGGTTCTTTGAGCATACTCATTGCCATCGTGGTTGCTGTAGACATCTCAGAATCTTGCTATCGTTTCTATTGCTCTGCAGCCTTGGTCCGAAGCTTCATAGAATCGGGAGGTCTGCCTTGAAACTTTCAAGGAGAGCCGTGATATTCGGAAAGCGGATTTGACACTCCTCCTTCGTGATTGAAAACCTTAGAGTGACTATTTGATAATCGTTTCGTGCATGAATGTGTGGGTTGATCAGTGTGTTTGCTTTTGTGTCTGTCTGCCTGGCTGGGTGGAGGGCTGGCTGGCTTTGTCTCTGTCTCCATCTCGGTCTCGGTCTGGGTTTGTGGGTCTGTGGGTGTGTGGGTCTGCGGGTGTGGGTGTGGGGGTGTGGGTGTGCGGAGGTGCGGGTGTGTGAGTGTGTGGGTGTGTGGGTGTGTGGGTGTGTGGATGTGTGGATGTGTGGATGTGTGTGTGTGTGTGGGAGCATTTTCGACTATTCAAGCTGTTTGCAGTTGTCTACAGATATCATCAACAGCTGGAGCAGCTACTACTTCTACAGCCACCACAACCGCACTAGCAGCAGCAGCAGCAGCAACGCCAAAATCAACAGCAACAGCGACGGCCAGTGTCAGAGCTACGGCCGCAGCCACAGCCACAGCCCCAGCACCAGCAGAAGCAGCAGCAGCAGCAAAAGCTGCAGCACCAGCAAAAGCAGCAGCAACAATAGCAACGCAAACCGCACCTGGACTAATAGCAACAGGAACCAGAGCACCAACATCGTGAACGCCTATGCATTTGTGCCAGAACCCCGACAAAGCCCAATAACCCTAAATTCCCAGACATAGCTCCGAAAGCAAAGCTGCGAGACTCAATCAAAGCGTTTGTGTCCCTGGCACCGCAAACCTGAAATCAATCAGAAGTGCCCCAAAGGTCCGTGAACTTGCATCTGGACGTCTTCAACCCGGGGGGATCTGTACCGGGCCCGGTGTTCTCGGTTTGTTTTTGCTCATGTCCGCACGTGATACTAGACAAAGATTTCATTCTCGAACGCACATTAGAATTATGCAAGCGTCTATATTCGACCATCAGGGATCTTTGGCGTTGTTTAGAAGGATGTTGTGAAAGGCTGCTGTCAATGCTACGTGAGGGAGCGGATTCACTTCAACAGCAATCTGTTTTTATCAGGAGGGTTTTGCTGGCAACAAGCTGCCGACATTTGTGGCGGCAGCTTCATTGCTGCTTCATGTACGCCATTGTGAAAGAAGCTTTGGGCTTTCACGATCTCTTCGAATCTGCATGCGAGGGTCAACAATACACATTTTTACACCTTGTGGGCGCAAGGCGTTGCTGGAAGATTTGGAAACGTGAGAGCAGGCACGCGACAAAGCAGCAGTGCATAGTAACGAAATGGCTTTGAAGGCCAAGCACTTTAGGTGTGAGGCTGGCAGTGTGACATCCTAGTCACAAGAGGGGTGCAGAAACAACATGCAGGGGAACTGCCTGATCTGTAGCACAGGCAGTCCAACAAAGAGGCCGTCACAGATCACTGATATGAGCAGGGGACGCCTGGTTCACGTACCTGCTGCGCATTCCGAAGTCGCAAGAGATTGTTATCGAGAGAACAACATTGCTCCAGCTTGCTGACCCATGAGTAGCTTCGGCTATCTCGACGGTCAATCGAAGTGTGTGTTTGTTTCTCCGCGAAAGTGACTGGTACTGCGGATTAGTGGCGCCGGTGCCAGTGCGCCGGCAAATGGCTCTGTCCCGATCATCCACGGTGTGAAAAGCTTTCAAAGACTGTGCAGCGTCGTGTCTCGGCTGGCCGAGAACTGCTTCCATCTACTGTTTCTAGTCTGGGCAGTCTTGTGGCACAGGGTCTTCCTCACCCCTCGAGGATAGGACCCGAAAGTTTTGCATGCCTTGCTCGAAGTCACAAAGTCACAATGCTTTGCACTGACATTTCGGGATTGCAAACATTACGCCTCACTTGTACATTGTCATTGCCACTCCACGATGTAGGCAATTTCATGGTGAACATCATTGATTGTTGCAGCCCTGTTTGTCCGAGTTTCCGTTGTGATGTTGCAGCAGTTCGCTACCGGCAGGTTCAGAGCTGCATGTATGGGTGACTGGTTCCCACGCTCGTTCGTTTGAGGGTTTGGCTTTGCAAGCCTTTGTTGCGGGCGACTTTGTATTTCCCCAGAACATACTCCCAGATGGTTTCGTTTGCCATGATCCTGTTGACAAAAGGCCCAGTAGAAGGCTCACAAGAGACCGGGAAAAGGTCCGGGTGTGGTCGGTGCGGCACGGGAACTCGTAGATTTCTCTCTCGTTCGCACACACGATGACCCTGCGCTGCATCTCCGAGCCTGAAACTATGAGCCCAAGGTCTCCCTGCAGATCCTGATCCGAAACGTTTTCTTCGTCTTCGGACCCCATACCACGGATTGGAGTTGGGCACACGTCAAACAGGCAGGGGGCTAGGATGTGAGGTAGGCAGTTGTGAGTGTCGTCCGCCGGCATGTCCGTATGTCTGGTGGATGTCTACGTGCCCCATGCACACAACCATTTGCAGAAGTCTTGGATTTCGTTTGCCTAATTTAATTACGTCGCGGATTGCAGAGGGCTTGGGTCGTGATTCAGACAGTACACGTAATTTTGACATCCTGCAACTTCTTGATCTGCCCCTTCAGCGTGTTGTAGATGGCGGCCAGTGCGTGCATGCACGCGTAGATTTCGCTGCTTGCCAAGGGCCTTCGAGTTACTTCGTACATGACTACAACGAGGATGTTTAGCCTCCAGTTCAGTCGTCGACTGAATTTGCCCCTGGCCCAGTGCAAGTCCAAGCTCGTCGACCTCATCATGAAGATCGCCGTGCCCTGGCTGATCAGCATGCATCGTCTCACCGGCCTTCTTTCTGGTCCGGAGCTTCGGGGCTCAACCGCTTCATTTCACCGAACAGGTCCTTCGGTTGTCGGCTGTTTCCTCTCCCATGCGGCTCCTGTGCCTCTCAGTGAAAGCCAAGAAGCAAGTCAGAGCCCCAAACCTTTGTAAAGACTTTCGAACCCAAGGAGCTGAAGCCGTCCAAGAAGGCCAAGAAGTCCGGCGAGGCAGCGCATGCATGCATGCATGCATGCATGCATATGTACACATACACAGGTGTGATTTGGTTGTGTGTGTGTGTTCATCACAGCTGCAGTGTTCACACTGATGGAACGTGTGTATGTGATCCTTTAGCCGGCAAGCCCGAGCTCAACTCCAATCGGCTGCCCAGATTTTGCAGCCCCTCAACCCTAAACCCAAAGGTTTCAAAGTCGCAACGGAGACCGACGTCCCAATAGATAACCGGTTCCGACAAAAACTTCATTAAAGGCCAAACCTCCCAGGTTGATGGAGATTCTGGACCCTCCCTTGGAGTTCAGTGGGCTCCTGTAGATCATCCCCGAAACCCCAAACCCCCAAATCCACAGTGGTGCTTACTTGACCTTCAGAACGCTGAAAGGTGTCCCGCAATCAGAAAATTTCGGTGGAACATTACACACTTATAAACATGTAAATGTGTATACACACAGCGAGCTGGAGAAGTTCGAGGCGAAGTTGCTGCTAGGGTGACGGCTGCGCACTGGCGCCAGGACTCCGCGACCGGATGGTTGAGTGACATCCAGACGAGGATCAAGCAGGACGCCTGTCAATGAATCAGACGTATCCGAAGGCCCTGCTTTGCTTCAGCGGCCTCTTGGGTTTGTCTGCTTCGGCACATGGGTCTCCAAGTCAGGGGCTCAAGCACCTTCTGGCCGGGAGGACCTGATGAAGAAGGTGGCTGAGATGATTGAGGCCGGGTATCGTACAGCTCGGATCCTCAACACCTAAGTCCGGAGTTAAAAACAATCTGAAATCGTCGGGTTGTCAAGGTGGTCTTGAACTCTCTGCTCACAGGGCAACAAGACCCGGCATTCATCCAATATATATATATATATGCTGGCTCGAAGCCCCATAAGTACTGAAAGTGCTGGAGCAGTGTAGCCTTTCGAAAGCCTTTCAAGCAGAGCTTTCGGAAGGAAGGCCCAAGCCAATAGAATCCTGCCATGCTGGGCAGCAGGGACTCAACATCAACTGTGAGATGGATGCAGTAAGTACTTGCCATGGCCAACGTACCAGATTCGCCGAGCTCCTGTCAGCGAGTTTTAATCTGGGACGACTTCGCAGGCTTTCTGTTTCTGCTTGCGCACCTCAGCATTCCAAGGCATTTCCAGGGTTTGAAGCTCCCGGTGGGTAAGATTTGGGGGATTTGAGCGGGCAGATGTATATGTATAGCCTGACGTCCTGTTTTCAGGTCAACATCGCGAACTTCCACATCCGTTTTGAGGCACACCCTGAATCCGAAACACTAGACCAGAAACTTCCAAAATTATTTCAAGCCCCGAACTTCAGAGTATGACAGGGGGTTGAGGTTTCATGTGTACGCGTCGTGTGTCCATGCATGCTTTTGAAATGCGGGAAGAACTGCGAGAGGGAGGGGGAGAGAGGGTCAGGGAGAGAGATGGAGAGAGGGAGACAGAACAACATGGGTATGTGTGAGTAAACAAGCGGAATACGAGCGGAATATACAAGTACATGAGAGTAGCAAACATGTTGCAAGTGATGTCAATAGCAACAGCATCTACACCAATCCAACCATCACAAGAATGAGGCGAAGGTTTAAGGCTTTTGATTCGTTGAAGCTACGAGTTCAAGTTTGCCGTTTCTGCTAAAGTTCTGTGTCGTGTGCTTCGCGCCTTCGGAACGAAGGGCTTACGAAAGCATGTAGGGTTCGGGGCAGATACATGAGGCCGTTGGCGCAACCATGACTCGGCCTTTAGCTTAACGAAGCCAGGAATGATCTTAACATGGTGGCTAGTAACAAATCGCATCGAAAATCCTGATGATTGTTCTGATTATGGTCTTCTTGATGCTGCGTCTGTTGCTGCTGCTGCTGATGATGATGACGATGATGACGATGATGACGATGATGACGATGGTGATGACGGTGACGAACAAGAAGATGAAGATGATCTGATGCGGATGCTCCTACTTTTCCTGCTACTTCTACCCCTCCTACGGCTCCACGAAGATGCCAAAGTTCATGCCCTGTGCACAACATGTCTCAAGGCTCGGTTCATCAAGCTTCTTGGCTTCCTTTGTGTCCATCGCGTCCGACGCCATGCTGCTTCAGGGGCACGTTCGCGGTGATGCGTACGGTCCCTATGTGGTGCAGCACTACAAGGTTATGCACAGCTCCTCCGCAATCCAGGCGCCAGTGGTGCAGCAGATGCCGCCCAAAGCGCCTTTAGTGCCTGGCCCAGGTGGCAAGAGGGCAGCGGGCAAAGAAGCATGTCACGACCCAGAAGAAGCTTGCGACGAGAACAAGTTCGGGGAAGACAGCAAAGGTCCTGACGCCAGTTCTGAGTGTTGGAAGCCTGTTTTACCGGCCGGCACTCAGTCTCTCGACGCTTCTGGGTGCTGTAACCGTGTCCATGGTGCACATCCCCATGTTGACCGAGCTGACCGGGTGGAACTGCACTATCTTCCTCACGATCGCGGCGACGATCTTCGGTCCGACCTTGCTGTGCATGCTGTGGGTGGCCCGGGTGGACCCCGGCCAAATCACCGAGAACATCGAAGACCAGGGGGCCGAGCCGGCCGAGCTGCCCAAGCGTACCCACAAGTCTAGGCTCTACCCGAAGCCCATTCGACGCTACGATCACTATTGCAGGTGGCTTCAGAACGTTGTTGGCTTGATGAATCACCGAGAATTCATGATGATGCTGATTGGCTTGACGCTGGTTGCAGTGCTGGGGGTCGTCATTGATCCTTGCCTGGCGGCCTTTGCATACAAGCGAACCGGGTCTACTCGGCTGAGGCAAACCCTTTGGACAGAGGATGCGCAACGAACTGCTGGAAATTCTGGTGTGTTCCTCGATATCCTCCCGGAGTGAAGGGAGACTTCTAAGCCTCCGCTGCTCAACCCTTCAGATTTCACATGGACATCTCCGTTAATTTCAGATCATGCAAGAGACAAGGCATGCAGAAATTCGAGAAAGACGGTTCGCTAGACAACGGGGAATAAAGGCCCGATGCGAGGCACATGAGCACACACGTGGAGGTCGTGAAGTTTCATGAGATAAGCTGTCCATAGATTTATAGTCATCTCCGCTGCGCTCGCTGGAAGCCATCGTCGCCATCACTGTCACGACGTCACCGGATACTCACCCTAGTCTTCCTGATGGTGATTCTGGTGGTGATGGGAATAGGAGCGATAAGGCTAATGGGGTGATTGTGTTGTCTGGTAAGGCTGATTGTGACTGAAGACGATGACCACTACCTTGAAGGACTCTGTGACCCAACCGGTGCCGTACGCTTGTGGCTTCAAGCTGGGCTACGCAGCCGTCTTCGCCAACGAGGATCGCCCCAAGTGTTAACCGCTTCTGAAGGAACAATCGTGTTTCGAGGCCGATGTCACTACTTCTGATACTGAATGTGATTCGATATTACCAAGGACGGACTTCAAAATCGTAGCCATAAATCCCCAAATGCATGCAGCCTTAATCGGAAACCCCGATGTGGCAGGACAACAGCTCGCAGCGAACCACGGGCGTGTGGAGGGTGCGGGCTGGGGGTCATGCGTAGGTGGGTGGAGTCGGTACTTAGCACGCCTGGTGCGAGGCTCGAAGGCTCACGGTTTGGTACCCTGTGTGTTAATTCATTCTGATCAGACAGAACTGCAGCATCTTGATTTCTAGTTCGCCAGGTGGGAAATCTCCACCCTCTAGTTCTTTCGATCAGTTTTGGGTTCAAGTACTACCGGGCACGCACATTCTGTTCTTCGTGCTGCGCTGGCTTTCTAATCATTCTTGTGGCTGAATGTGGCTGAGTCATTTGTCGCTGTAAGTGACTATTCAACCGTCCAGTGGTTTGTCTAAAGCCCCCAAGTACTCGCCAGCACACTGTGGACGTCCTTGCTGACCCGTTGTTCTGCCAGCTGATGGCTCAGCTTTTGCTTGTCACCATGTTTCGATCACGGCTTTGGTGAGCTTTGTGGATAGAGTTGCCGGGACCGGTCGGCATAAGTCAGCAGGCATGGTTCACGCGTAGCCTCCTGGAATCCCGAGTCCAGTCCGATTGATTGATGTGGTCACCAAGCGGCTTGCGTCAACATGCCGAAGCCGCGGGGCTCTCATCACAGTAGTCAGCAGGCCAGCCATAGGGCAAGGTGCCGAAACAACCCGAGGTGGCAGGGTTCCTGGGCTGGGGTTCTGGGGGTCCTGTTGTCGTTAAGTCCTCTTTGCACGCATTTCGGGATGCAGTGGTCTGCCCTGTCCGTGTTCAGAAAGTCTTCATCGATCAAGCTTTGCGCTTTGGACTTTGCGAGTCTTGTCTCGTTGCCTCTCTGATCGCTGTATCTGATGTGCCACAGGAATAGCGACGCTTTGTTGTTGGGCCTTCCGGAAACGGAGGATCAGAGATGTACAGCAAATGGGCTTCAGCAGTCTCAAATGTTTCTTCGCGTCCTAGATGTCACCTAGGTGGGGATCGGGTTTGTTTCCCGGAGACCTCAACGACTGGACGGCTATGTGCCAAGTATGTAGCAGGCTAGGCAGCCCTGCACTTGCAGTCGACGGCTAGAAGCTAGGTTGCCTTCCGCTGATGATCCCACACTCTCCACGGGCACCGCTCAAAAGGGAATTTCCAGTGCATATGGTTCCGGACTGCGTAGGGCTCCGGATCGACGTGCTGTGTAACCTTAGATCCGCAACCCCAAATCCCAAACTGTCCGATGCGATGCCAGAAGATGGGTCTCTCCTTGGGAAGACTGTGGCAGATGCTTTATGGGCCCAAGGAGGCCTATTGTTGGGAAGGTCTTGGTTTGTGTTTCACCGTTTTGTGGACATTGGGTTTTGCGTTGTCTTTGTTGGTTTCGACTTTAGACATGGGCTTCAATGGTTAGTTGGGTGGAGCGCTTTCATGCAAGATGAAGAGAGGCTATGGCCGGGTAAAGATAGCTGTCGGGACAAGGCCCTTTGTGGAAAAACGTTCCCTGCTTGCAGCTGCCGTTCAACCTCCATTCGCTCAAGCTCAGGCGATCAACGAGTGTGCAACGCCGTCATACCTGCTAGTCACAGCACTCGATAACAGCTAGCAGGGTGGCGTGCAGCTTGTCATGCGCATAGCATGAACTGTTGTGACGCTTCTTCGAACGATCCTACCGTCATTGCAAGCATGTTCAGCCAGAGCTATTCAGCGTCCTCGTAATAGTTTGCCGAAGTTCTCATCATTTTTTTATTGGCCTGGTTACAGCTGTGCAGCTGTGCGACTACTCGTACTGCTCCTCCTGCTGCTGCTGATTCTATTGCTCCGCCTCCTCCTCTGCTACTACTACCGACGACGACGACTACTCCTACTCCCACTGCTCCTGCTCCTCCTGCTGCTCCTGAAGCTCCTGCTGCTGCTGCTCCTGCTGCTGCTCCTGCTCCTGCTCCTGCTCCTGCTCCTGCTCCTGCTCCTGCTGCTTCTCCTGCTACTACTTACTACTGCTACTGCTGCTGCTACTGCTACTGCTACTGCTCTGCTACTGCTGCTGCTATCGCTACTGCTACTGATACTGCTGCCATCATCACCACGACCTACGACTAGTACGACGACTGCGATTTCTTCTACCACGGTCAGCACGACTCCAGATATTGCTAGTGCAAGTGCTATGGCCATGTTCTTGGCAGCTGCTGTTGTTAGCGGCATTTCGCTAGTTTCGCTCACTGCTATTGCTTTTTCCAGAACTATTGGAGTTCTGTGCATGTAGGTGTACTTGTGGCTTTGTTGCGTTCTTGAAACCGACCCTCATGAGGCAGGCTCACAGACTGGCGGTGAACCAGTCAATGTTGCTAGTGAGACAACCCTTCACCCTCATCAGACGCACTTTTTTTCAGCCGATGAGTTGCAGCTGCAGTGTCGGTAGCACAGGTCAACGTCATTATGCTGGGCCTTGATGCAGCCTCTTGGTAGCAACTGCCAGATACGACATAATGATAATGATTCAACACTGTGTTATGATGTATGACATTATGTCAATGATCCAGCACTGCGTTAAGCTGGTTTGCTGTCACACCCTGGCATTGTGCAGATCTATATACGTGATCTTCAAGCATGTTGAATTGAGTTCCGATACACAGAGGCTTCGAATGGTATTGCGAAATGGCACTACGCAGTGCACTGGGAAAAGCTTCAGTGCCCAATTTGCGACTCTTCGACATGCCTAGCACCCGAACTCCTCAACCGACCACGAGCTTAGGAGGACTTCGTGCAACAGGAAACGCTCTACATCGGTCCTTTCGGTACGGAAGCTTTACTGCTACAAGTCGCAGACTACGCAGATGCTTTTGTTTTTCATTTCAAGCTTCTCTGGGCATCAATCCGTTCATCCCTGTATTCGGGAAGGACAGGCCCCGCATGATAAGAGGAACTCTGAAATGCCTCTTCTCAAAGATCACGGATCCAAACTACGAGCAAGCTGAAGGTTCCGCTCTTTTTCTCTTCTTGTTCTTTTTTGAGTCATTTTGTAGGTGAAGGTCTGAGGTATTAAGTTTCGAGTTTACTGTCTGAGGTTGGGGGTTTTTAGGGTTCATGCGGCAGCTGCATGTCCAGGGCCCTGAGATTGGAGCCTTACGAGCGTTCCGCCAGAACCTCCCGCAGCAAGATGTGGAGAGGCCGGCAAGACGACTATCCTCTACAAGTTAAAGATCGGGGAGATAGTGTCGAGCCTTGGCCGTTATTCGGTTCTGGATGGTGTTAAACAGAGCGGCCTTGTCACTGTAGCGTCTCGTCATACTACTCTTCGTGTTTGTTATCTTGTCTTGACATACCGTCTGACTCATGGAGTGGGATGTGGGCTACGTATCCCAGCCTATGTCACTTGCGTAGTGCACATCAATGTTCCATTTAAAAAGCTCATGGTCATGTACTTTACAGTGTTTTACAGAGTATGAGTCTGCCTTGTGTTCAGCTGTAGCCTGGCTGTTCTGTGCTGCCCCGCCTACGGTATGGAGGAGTCGAATGATGCAACTTGAGAATTGCTGCAACATGGTTTAGGTTCGGGCGGGTTTCGGGGCTTTGTTGACTTCAGGTTTGAGGATCTCAGACTGGAGCTGAAACGAGCCAGCGTGCTTTCCCCAAAGCTCGAGGGCCTATGCAGGGCTCGCCTGAAGCATTTTGATACGACATTTGTGTCCTTGTGCACTGACTGCACGTTTGAACCAGTTTCTCGTTGTTTCCGGTATAAGCAGGTAGAGGCCACAGATTCAGACAGCGTTGGATCTGTCAGGACAGTCCCGACTATTGGCTTCAATGTGGAGAATGCTTCATGACAGCATCTTAGGCAGACTTCAAGCTTCGGTTTTTCGTAGAAACCTCCAACAAAGCCGGACCAGCCACTGACATTCCCAACGTCGTGTGAACATGACTCGGAGAGCGGTCGTAAGGGTCACGCAGGGTCACTGCAGGGGTGAGCTAGTTGTGATTCGATGTTCGTGATGAGCTTGTCCGCATGATGCATGGTGTTGCAGAGTTGCAAAAGCTTGAAAATCACTTGCCATTGTCTTCTTGTCTCCTTTGATAAGCCCTTAGCCCCGAGCCAGCGCCTGCCAGCGCCTCCTCAGCTCCAAAGGGTAGGGCATCAGCAGGACAGGCCGAAGAAGTGCATGTGAAGCTCTAAAGAGGATAACGCCGACCCATCATTTTGACTCCAAGCCACCTCCGTACTGGAAACTACGAGGTGCACTATGGTAACATCAACTTCTGCGTATGGGATGTGGGTGGCGTCGGGCTCAGCCATGCTTCGGAAGGGCAGGTTTCGGGGGTTTCAGGCTTCTTCGACTGGCAGACGTGTCTG
This sequence comes from Symbiodinium sp. clade A Y106, assembly GCA_003297005.1. Taxonomy (NCBI): domain Eukaryota; class Dinophyceae; order Suessiales; family Symbiodiniaceae; genus Symbiodinium; species Symbiodinium sp. clade A. Next base: position 13,930 of record BGNK01005289.1, on the reverse strand, counting down.
CGTTTGCAGAGGAAGTGTGCAGAGCAGCCTTACAGAGGTGCGGCACCAGTCAGCAGACTTGACTACATGTTGTCATACTGAGAAACATGGTTTTTTTTCGGCATTCGACTGTGAATCGCGCACCTTTGCAACATTTCTTAGAGCCGTGAGCTCGACTTAGACTTCGCGTAAAGAGCTAGAGTGAGGGAGTGTGGAAATGAAGCATCAGATCTCTTTTTGAATCCGGAACTTTCAACCCCAAAGTCTATAAGCTATGTGGTGCGTGCTCCTCTAGAATGGCCAAGGCCAGGAGAAGCTCCGAGGACTGTGGCGACACTACTACAAGGCCGCGAGCAAGCCCCACGTGAGCCTCCGCCCTTACCTTCCGAAACCCCGAAGCTCTTGTGTCTTTGGGCAGAGCTCCTGACTGCTGGATCCCAGAATCCCCTGGCCAACCCGGGGCTTTGACATGCCCTCCCGTTCTATTCGAGTGAGAGTGGCGAGAGTGTCAACTGATGTGAAGACGGAGCAACAAGTCTTTCTTATTTGTGCCTGCTCATGCATGCACGTATGCATGCATTCTATCGTACATACAATATCATACATACCGTACATATTGAGCATATCATGCCCATACTTTATGTATGTACGTACGTAATGTACGTACAGAGGTATGTATGTACGTACGTATGAATGTATGTACATGTCTATATATGTATATGTACATAATTATATATATATATGTATATTTGTATATATATATATATATATATATATATTTGTATATATATATATATATGCATGTCTGTGTATATGTAAACACACATACCCATGTCTATACACATATGTATATCTGTCTCGCTTTCTCTCTCTCCCTCTCTCTCTCTGTCTCTGTATGCGTGTGTGTGTTTAGCTAGGATCCAGTTCTTTGCGTTGAGTTAAGGTATCGTTTCAGGTTTCGATCCACGTGTTAGATGCTGGGCTTTGCCTCTGCTAGGACTTTTCATTAAAGCTTAGCACACACATGGGCCGCGAGTGAAGAACATGACTGAAGCTGCTGGTGTTCCAGGCTCCTGTGTTTGTGGAGAATAAAGTCCAGAGATGAATTTGTGTATACTGCCGGTGAACGGAGCCAATATTAGCCCACTCGTTCTCCAGTCATGTATTTACGTCTGGACCACCATGCAGGGAGGCAACGCCCTCATCTTCGTCCTGGACAGTGCTGACCACGACAGGCACACTGCTTAGCCTGCAGATCCCTTTGCCGAGTGCAAAACGCATCAATATCTATAGGAGTATCGTATCAATCGAGTCTGGGGAAAGCAGTGATACCAAAGAGAGAATAGGAAGCGCCTGGATCCGAGCAGCTTGGGAAATCTACTTACCATGCTTTTCTGAAACGAGTTCTGCAATTCATTAGAGTGCATGCCTACACAATGTCCACAGAATGCTGCGAAGGTAGTTTTGGATCCATACCTGCCGATGAAGCTTCCCAGTACCCATGTCAGGTGCGCGAGCTTTGTAGATCACCTCGTATGCCATGACAACAACAGCGAGCATTGTATTGTAGTCTTTGTAGTCTTTTGAAATATCATTAAGCCCTACACACGATGTGCTGTACTAAGCTTGTTGGTTCGAGAGCTCGTGGGGCCAGGCTTCCACAAGCCAAGGAGGCACTCCTCTCGATTCTCAAGGAGGAGGCTTGGAGGGATGTTGACCTGGGGCTGTTTAGTTTTTTTTGTGGCTGGGGCTCCAAACCAAGAATTGACATGTGAAACGACATGTGCTTGCAGTTCAATACGACGGACGACGGGAGACAAGAACGAAGACAGAGACAGCGCATACATGTGTGTATGTGCATGTATATGTATATGTATATGGATATGGATATACATATGGATATGGATATGGATATGGATATGTATGTATGTATATATATATGATATGTATATATATATATATATATGAAAATTATATATGGATATGCATACCGGTCATGGCATGTGCACAACTGCTTGCAGAGACAACAAGCAGGCGCATAGAAGTGCACAGGCTTTGCTTCAGCAGCATATTCTGAACCCTGAGCCCCGGAAGAACCCAAACCCTCCTAAAGCCTGCGCACTAAAACCCCTCAAAACCTGAAGTTCTCTAAGCCTCCAATCCCCTCACCCTGAACCTCTAGACACTGAAACCTCTCTGAAAGGAGCTTCGGGAGGCTCCCGTGCTCGTCTTCGGAAACAAGAAGGAGAGAGTGAAGCGTTGATCTCAACAAGCCGCAAGATTAGTAGCTTCAGTTTTGCAGCAAGAGACAACCGCTCTTCTACATAGTCAGCCCTTCCTTGCAGTTCTCCAAAACCGAAATCACTGAACCCTAAACCCTGAATCCTAATTCTCAATCAGCCGAAGCCTTGAATCCCAGATCCTCAATCCCATCCCCAAAAATTGACCACAAAGCTGCAGGGAGCTCGTTTGGGGTGCAGCTGTCAGGCTTACAGGGCCTTGGTTTAGGATGTCATGTGGAAACCACGTCGACTTGCTCATGCTCAGTGGCCCGTAGCCGCACAGCAGTCATGCAAGAGAACCCTGCATCAAATCTCTATGGGTTCTGACCCCATCATACCCCATCCATGCCAGCCTCTGACATGCAGGGCTTAAAGTCACAGGCATCAGAGTCCGATAACTTATTCAAGTCCATGTCTCGCACAACGAGCACAGCCTCATCAATCGCTGAATTTACCCTAGCCCTGACAAAGAAAGCTTAGACTCACCCACTTTTGTCCGAGCACGTTCAGAGCTCATGCGGCAGCGCGGCCTCATGGGCAGCCTCTCTCACTGAGGTTGGCCGCACAAACGATATTCTCTGCCGACTGCAGGTATCGCTGGATAGATTCGGTAGTGTCGATACTTCGTGTTCAGGGGGTGGCAGCAGTGCCGCACCCGTTCCAGCCATAGTGCAAATTGAATTGACCGGCAAAAGACTCGTCGCGCTGGGTGGCACGGTTTCCCAACGAATCGTACTCGGATTCGATCCAAACCATGCTGGTATGATCCTCGGCGTCGTCGTGGTAATCTGAATCCGATGCCTCACAATCCGAAACTGGCTAGCTTCAGCGCATTTAGCACTCTCCTATTCACTTTGGGAAGGTTCGTCGCTGCAGAACTCACTGAGGAGAGCCTTACGGCTGGATTTACTTTTTTTAGCTGTGGGTGTACACATGGCTGTGCAGCTTTGATGGCCTCAAAGGGTTTGACTGATGAGCGGCTCTTCAGCCATGGATCACAGATGACCCAAGAAATGCTCTAGGCATGAGAATCAACTGCTGCGAGAAAAGTATCGAACCTATCTGTCGCAATCCAATATTGGTCCGTTCCTGTGGTCGGTCGGGTCCTTCTGGAAGGATTGGGAGGGACCTACAACTGCGAGCCTCTAACTTAACCCGACGGGGCAGTTTTGTGCCTGAAGCCATCGTGCTGGCAGGTCATTTTCCGGAAATGTCGTTCGAGGATAGCAAGGCAGCCGCCAGCGACACTGGGCATATCAACTCTTCACCCGCAGGACTATGCCCTAACACCTAACTAGAGCCCCTGAGCCCTGAAACCTTCAACCCAGAAGGCTTTCAACCCTGACGCACTTAAACCCAACAGGCCATGAGGCTTAAAGGGCATGAGACACGAGTTCCAGACCTTCCGGAAAGGTTTCAAGTAGCGGTCAGCCCTTAAGCAGAAGCCAGAAGCCCCCCTCTCTTTAGGCTTTAGGTCTCGGGCCTTAGCCGGAAAGTAGCTCAAGCTCCCTCCCATGCCCCGAAGCCCCGAACCATAACATACCACATACCAGCAAACTTTACCTCAAACCCTACTCCCTACACGGCTGAAGCCTGTAAGACTAAAATCCTTGGTTTAGGTCCCCCAAGATCCTTTCAATCCTCAACCTCTCGAGCCCTAACTCCCGGCTAAATCCCTCAAAGCCTCTAAGCCCTACACCTGAAGCCCCAAAATCCCTCAAAGCCTTCAAGCCCTACACCTACAGCCTTAAAGCCCCAAAAACCCTGAGCCCCTATTCTGTGAAGCTGCAGCTCCAAGGAGGCACGGGAGCTGCCAAAAAGATCGGCTTGGGAGGACCTCTTTGGGTTCCAGAGTTAGGTTTAGGTGGTCGAGGGCTAGGGTTCTGACAGTCTGGGATTTCGGGAGTTCAGTCTTTATGTTTTTGAGGGGTAGGGGGAGGGTTTAGGGTTTAGGGTTTAGGGTTGGGGGCCTTAATGCCCGTCATAAGGACCTAAANGGGGGGGGGGGGGGTTCAGGGTTTAGGGTTTCGGGTAAGAGACTGCAGCAAGTGAGTGGGATCGCAACATGCTCGTCATCCTCAGCGACGGCAAGCTTTGAATTGCCACTTGGCAGGACTGGCAGCGCCATGCGTCCCAGAGGTGGCAGAAGGCCTGGATTAAGAAGAGCAAGTTCGGGACTTCGAGGTCTTTGAAAGCTGCGCAAAGCCCGAGCTTGTTTGACCCACAGCGGGACCATCAAGCCTCAAACCAACACGCTTCTCGCTTATCCTCAATATCTTTACTTTACTTGTTTTCATGATTGCTGTCTTTGTTACTGTACGTGGTCTCCTGCTCCGATGGCTTCTAGCCTAGCTTCCATTCATGGTACTCAAAGTATTTACTGGTCAAGGGTTCAAGTATGAACAATGGGGCCCGGGATGTCCGACACAGCGGCAGAAACTCCTTATGCCACAATTCTCAATGTTGGCCGCGAAGCCCAACATCGTCAGGCGCAGCTGGCACGGTCTGTGCTCGGCGCACTTTGGACACCAGCAGTGTCTCCCGGTTGCTCAGGGCACTCTGCACTGCCATTGCTGTTCACGGTAGACAGTGACTCCACAATTTCAGGGCCTTCGCCAGAAAGCCAGCATGATATTGATTGCGAAGATGATTGCTGTGACAATGGCAGCAGTGAGAATCACATGTCGACGAGGAAGAATATCATGCTATATGTGGTATGATCATGGCGAGGACGACGGCGACAATGACTGGCCACTACTATTATTGTTGCTGAAGCTAGCATGAAGATTGCGTCCTGGTTTCACTCCTCTTAGTACAGCCTTGGCTCTTTTCGCCCGCATGTTACAGCTATGACTACTTTTGTAATGGTAGCAGATTTCTTCTTCTAATGGGCATCAATAGTGCGGCCCCATGACTCTGCCGTTACTAGTATGGCAAATACTGCCGTTGTATAGAATTGCTGCATGACCTGCTCTCAGTGCCGCCTCCTTGCTGTGAGGCTCTGGGGGAACACCAACTTCTCCCGCTGGCTTCCGGCAATGGCTATGTCCCACTCCATGCTGGTACTCGCCGTGCCTTGCTTGGATGTGCTGGTTGACAGTCTACACTGGCAAGGTTCAAAGCTCAGGCTCCGGAGGCTTGCTCTCATCTTTCTCGTCTCAAAGTTAGTTCAAAAGAGCGCTCTTTTCATTCTGCCCTACTTGCAGTCCTGCGGCGGTGTAAGATCCTACTACTGCTGACCTCAAACATCAACTCAACTACTGAAGCCCTGTACTCGGCAGTCAAGGATTTAGTTTAGGGTTTAGTTGCCAGCACGGACATCTGCTTAAGCTTATTGTCACCTGCCACCTGCGGCTACCGTTTCAACAGCGGCCTCATCACCTCCATGCATACAGATGCTTCGGTCCGTGGACACCCCTTCCGTTGTTGGTGCAAGCACACCCTCATGTGCTCGACGGTTGCTTGTGTACTGCACAGGCAGGATATGTTTCACTATTCTAGCATTAGGCGTTCTGCAACTCCAGCTAGGTACCGGAGACGTACCTCTTTGGTTCGCACACGGCCTGGGTGAAAGCCCAACTGGGCCCCGAGCCCTTCATAACGCTCCCACCGACCATCACACCGGGCTTTGGTGGCCAGGTCGCGTGGCACGCCTGGAGGCGGCTAGAGAGGATGCAGCTGCCGGGCAGCTGGGCTCTATCCTGGCAGAATAGCCTGGAAGCAGCCCAAGCACCCATAAGCTATGCAGGCCAACACCTTTGAATGTTTTTTCATGCCCAGGCCCAAAGCCCGGGAACAAGAAGACAAAACCCTGAACTCAACCCCGACTTCCAGAGGCGCTCGGCCGGTGTCATTGCTGAGCGACGGACGCCGGCGGCGCACACCGCCCAATGCATGGCTTGGGGCCCAGACGGAGGGTCACGCTGGCTTTGCTGCTTTCAGGATTTATCGGGCTGATGGGGATTCGGCTGAGGACTCGCGCTTCAGTTTGTGGGGCGTCGGATGTGAGGATGGACGGAGGGACGGGGACTCGCAAAGCGGCAGTGTCAGAACTAGGCTGTCGTTTACGGTCCGGCCCACCACTTTAAGGGCGCCTGCAATCTCCTGAACCTGCAAATGCCTCCAACCGTCCTTGGACCGCAAAACCCCCTCAGTCCGCCATCCCTCATTGCCCAACCCGGAACCCAAAGCCTCAGGTTCCGATTCCTGTGGGCCTGCCTTCTGTTCGCCAATGTGATGTGGACGCAACCCGTCCTGCTCAAGCGTTGTAGAGAGGCACTGAGACATGTCGGCTTTGAGTCACGTGATATATGACCTCGCTCGGAGCACCGTTTATGCAGTGCTCTCTATCTGTGGAGTCTGTGACGCCATTAGCTCAGTACCTTGCCATTCTTCATGAGTTTTCCTCTCAGTCCAACGAATCGGGCCCAGTGCCAGTGCCATTGTTGAAGAAAGCTATTTTAGAGTAACCCCTGCTGCACACCTCCTTTCCAGATTGGCGGAAGATGAGAACTGTAAAATGATAGCCTGGCAGCTGGCAACATGACGCAGCATGACCCTTCAGAGGGTCACAGCGAGGCCCAATTATTGAGTTTGCCCATTTCGATTCCTGGGGCTTGCGAAGCCTCACCAATTCTATGCCTTTGAGGCATGTGGGATGCCTGATGTACCACTACCATCGCACGATCAGCCCGCATCCGGATGGAAACTATCACCCTTTTGGAGAGATAGGGTTGAGGAGTTGAGTTGTTTTGAATGCAGACGTTTAGGGTATGCAGTTTTCGAAGGTCTGGGTTTGGATTGCAATGTCGGTGCAGACAGTTCTTTGGGTCAGGGCTTCGTGACTGTATGGTTTAAGTTTCTTTATAGCTTCGGCCTCAACTATTCTGATGATAGCATTCCGGATGTTCAGGTCAAAGATCGGTTTTGATGGGATTGACGAATCTCATTCAAATTCTGCGCACGCTGCTTCTGTGGGTTTGTGCTGAAGAGCACTCGCATCGAACTTGGAACCAAGCCAATTGAACCAGGGGAACAGTTACCGGTTTCCTCTACAAAAGTGATAGCTACGAAAGTACAGGCATAGCTACGAAAGTACAGGCACGGGTGCATTGGAACAACAGTACTTGTGGGTGCGATTCTGGTGGGTGCGATTCTGGAGTAGTAGTAGTAGTAGTAGTCGTGGTGGTGGTGGTGGCAGTGGCAGTGCAGTGGCAGTGGCAGTGGCAGTGGTAGGAGCAGGAGCAGGAGCAGGAGCAGGAGTAGTAGTAGTAGTAGCAGTAGTAGTAGCAGTAGCAGTAGCAGCAGCAGGAGGAAGAGTAGTAGCAGTACTTGTGGTAGCAGTAGCAGGAACAGGAGCAGGAGTAGCAGCGGCAGCAGCAGTGGCAGTAGCAGATGGAATGGCAGTTGGAGTTGGGGTTGGAGTAGGAGTAGTAGTAGTAGTAGGAGTAGGAGTGGTAGTAGTAGTAGTAGTAGCAGCAGCAGCAGCAGCAGTAGTAGTAGTAGCAGGCAGCAGTAGTAGTGGTAGTACTAAGCCGGTCGCTGTCGGCTATTTTCAAGGTTGAATATGGTGGTAGCATCACCCACACACATATCCCTATTAACAACACTGACAGTCTCACCAGATGTCAAGGCGCAGCCTCAGATGCTTTCGTGGCTGGCTCTTGACTGTGGGCTTCAGTGTCGCTTGGCGAAGCAATTTGCCTGTCGCTTTAAGGTACAAGGTTCAACAGTTCCAAGCTTGTTTGCTCAGGGGTTGTGTCAGAGGTTCAGAGACTGGGGACTGGCCGAGCTTTGTACCTGTTGGGTACCGTGGAAGAATCCATGAAATCGGGCCCCCTGTATAGAGGTACCGAAACAACTGGAACGAGCACTAAGAGCACTTGCTTGAGGAACTTGGGCTACGGTCCCGGATTGGGTGGCCCAACCGTCCTTCGCCCACTATACCGGGAGCAAGCTGCTGCCAGTTCCTGACTGCCACAGAGACGAACCAATCGAAAGCACAACAACCGAGAGTTGAACGCCCCCAACCTTGCAACCGCTGAAGTCGTAGCAGGCACAGCACCCCAGTCCCTGAATTCTCAACCTTGTCTGTACGATGCGCAACTTTTTTTGGAATTGAGGCCCCTAAGCCAACAACCTCCAACCGATTCGAATCCCTAAACTGAGATGGGTTCGATCAGCCTCGCTTTGGAATATGTGTACTCAGAGTCTGGCCAGCAAGTGGCTTCTTGTTCTCGTGTTCACGGCTTCGAGGCCTTCGGGGCGAATGGTTTTATTTGTTGGGACTTCGTGCTCACAAGCAGTTGTGCCTCGGAGAAGGGTTTTCTTCTCATCATTGACAGATTCGTTGCGAGTCCTATTATTGGCCCCGCTTGCAGCCGCGATTGCTTTCGAAGCCCCACGGGTAACCCCAACCCCCAACCACCAGCCCAGCCCGCTCCAGCCCCAGCCTCCAATCCCAGTTGCGGCGGGGTAGCCCCAAGTCCCCTTCTCTGAGGCAGACGTTTTACTCTCGCACAATGAACCCCATGTCCCAATCCCCGAAACCGCCCCTGCGAGCACAGCCTTGGATCTGCTCTCAAACTAGGGTGAACTTGAGGCAGACCTTGTACTCTCCATCACCCCTCGTGCAAGGGGGGCCAGGGCAGGCCTTAATACGTCGGGGCAGGTGAAGCCAGTGGGGTAAGTGAGGGGATGACGAAGTGGGGCACGTGGGGCAAGTAGCGCTCAGAGTTTCCATGGGCAGACTGCTTTTCTGAAGTCATGAAGTTCTCGTAGGGATCTGTGGTCACGAACCCAGGTTGAAATTCAGGGATGTTGGAGTTTTCTGGGCTTTCGGGTTTGGTACAGGCTGCTACAAGTGCCACTCCCAGACATTGCGACCCCGAGTCTGATCTTTCGTAGCTACCATGTGCAGAGCATCCACTACAGCAATGAAGCCGCATGCATGACGCTACGTGCCCCCCGTGGAGTTATTGGTTGAGTGGATCATCATTTCAGCTCCAGCTTCGCTCGAAATCATAAGAGCCCAAAGTGCCAGTCCCCTGAACCCGAATTCTGGTAGAGATCCAAAACCCTGGTGCCGATGCATTTGGCTTGCCTGACGGGAACACACCTTGCACGAGACGAGGAATGGATATTTCTCCATCGAGGCATCCGTATTTCCCACTTCCTTTACACGCAGTGCTTTGGCCGGTCATTGGGGGGCTAAGCGCTGTAGTACTGTATGGGTTTGTTTCCCGAACAATGACTGACATGTCACATGTTCCGGACAAGAAGTTTAGGAGTTTAGGTTGATGTAATTCCAGTAATTGGAGGTCTTGGCAGGCTCATGGTTCCAAGCTGCTTCTGTGGCATTTCTTGCCATTGCTTTTCGAGAACATGTCTGCTAGATTCTGAAGACAGACCGCCTTTAACCTTGGATTCAAGAGGCTTTTCAGGCTTTGGAAGGGCAGGGGCGAAGACCGCAGTGGGTCTGTGGGTGGATCATCAGATGTGCTTGCCCAAGCCTCTCTACCAGGATCGCCTATGTTGTGGATGACGAGCGCAAGAACCACTGACATGGGCTCCGAGCGATAAGCCTGAAGCCCCACACTTGCTCGAAAGCCTAAGCCTAAGCCCCAAACATTTGCCCCGAGCCGAGCCCTTTTGAAATAGGCCGCACGGGCCGTGGGATCGACTGGCCCGGGGACAACGCTCCGGCAGCGAGAAGTTCAGAAAAAGCAGGTCGCAGAGTTCCTGCCTGGCCAAAGATCCAAACCCTAAAGCGCAGGACCCTGCAGCGATGTTGAGCTCCTGTACAGTCTCGACCATCTCCCTGGATCTCCATCCTCAATGGCAAGCCCCGGTACTTCAAGCCAGTGCTGTTCATCGATGCAACATGCAAGCGCACTTCGTTTACGGGGGTCAGGGGTTTCCACCTGTGTAGTTGTGATTGTAAGAGTGGCATGTATGGGAGGGGTGATGGCAACGACGGAAATTATGGGCCCAACGACCTGGGAATCTTTCACCCACAGCCAAACCCAGCAAATCTTGAGCCTTGAGCGTGGACCCTGCATACCGAGCTCCGAAGCCATCAAATTCCCCACACATCTAAGCCGAGTCTAAGCTGATAGCAGCCTTCATCGATGCATGAGAAAGATGGACACTGAGTAAATGCTCCCTGCAAAATTTCCAGCACTCAGTACGGAAACGTGCAGCTCGGGCTTAGGGCTTAGAGCTCGGATAAGGCTCGTATGTGCGACAGGGCATCACACCTCTATGGGTTTCAACGACGAAAGCATCACTGGTCGTGATCCAAAACCTATGCAGTCCAAGTGCAAGCCGTAAGCCTTAAGTTAGGGCACAACCATATTAGAGAGACTCGTTAAAGGGACCCTTTGCCTTTTCAACCCTACTTCTGGCTCTCTGAACGGGAACCTTATTGAGAGGGTCTACATGCCCCAGAGTTCCCTTGATCCTAACTCCTAAAGGTCCTAAACCAATCAGCCGAGAGCCGGAATCACTGCTTAGCCACTGCAGCACTTGCTCGAGGATCTCCCAGATGCTTTGATGCCGGAGGAGGCATGGGAGCCCGGGGCACCCGTCCGAAAGCACAAGGCAATAGCCGAACAACCCTCCGTGCGATGCATTGTTGCCGAAACGAGCCTTGACATTTCAAATCGTCATCATCGGTGCATGGAAGGGCAAAACGAAGACTGATGCTCAAGATTGCAAAGCGTGAACCTAGAGCCTTAGATTCCGTAGATCCTGGCTTTCGGGCTAGAGCGCAATCTCCTTTTTGTTCTGTGGTTCGGAGATTTTGTCTAATCCCAGAGGATAGATCGTTCATCTTTACCTGCATTTCCTGCGCAGGTGGCCGCCAAGTTGGGCTTGCTCGAAGTCCGGGATAGGCAGGCTCAGTGACATTTGGCAGAGGTGATTTCGCTCAGTAATGGTCGGCGCTCAACGCCGACACTCCTGACCCAACAGCAGCCTTCAACTGCTCAGGATTCTCTCATGAAAACCGTTCCGTTCACTCTCGGGTGGGCTAACATGAACTTCATTTGCACCTCGTAATCATCGGTAAAGATAGTACCCGCACTCAGTCGTACCGCATAGTGCCCACATTCTGGCAGGTAAAGCTCCTAAAGATCCTGAACTACAAAGCCCACGAAGCCGAAATCTGCCATCCGCAGAGTCTGGCAGTGTAGTGTGGTAAGTTCAATCCGGGGCGTGTTGTCTAATTGGCTGCTTACGAACGCAACGGCCGGGGCCTCCGGGTATGAGGTGAAGAGGTCACTTTCCACAGGTCCCGGCTACCCACCACCCCGCTTGATGAACAATGGTCGCCAACTGGAGCGGGTTTTCAACAAAATGCACGTGAAGCCTGATGCCCACACTACACACCGAAAGTCTATTCCCACGCCAGGCCGTGGCTGGTACAGCCGGCGCAAGCAACCTCAGGTCGGATAGCCCAGCGCCTCACAGAAAGCCCGCAGTAGGTGGTATTGAGTACCGCGGGGTTGTTAAGGAAAGGCAGAATAGGCAAAAAAGACGGCATTCATATCAACATGAGCGACACCGCAGGTGTTGTTCTTGATGATGACGCTAGTTGTGGCCCTTTTGTGGTTCTCAAGCTAGGTGCAGTGTAAGCTTTGAGGTTTAGGTGTTGGGGGTTTCAGGCTGTTCAATTTTGGAATGGGCGATACTCCCGTGAAAGCCATGAAGTCTTGCAGCCCAGGAACCCACACACAAATAGATAAGGTAAAGGACAAGCAGCGCAGGTACTGCCTCGAAACCCAACGTCGGTTCCAATCCCGAGCCCACATTCCCTGCTTGTGGTGAGCTTGGAGAGATGCCACAAAGCAGCTATCCCCGCCCCACTGAACCGTTCAGCCGGCAGAAGCAGATAGATGTCCGCTGACAGGCGATGGCCTCTACGAAGGTGCACGCGGCACAGAGACGTTCAGTTTAAAAGTTTACGGTGTTCGCAGTTCATGGTTTCAATCCAAGTTTGATGTTTGAGGTATAGGCATCTTAGCTTATGCCGCCACATCCAGTCGATCTTCGCTTGATCTACTGATGCTACCACCTCCTCCTGCTCCTACTGCTGCCCCTGAAAGGCATAATTCATGCATCCATGCATACATGGTGAGATGAATTGAGATTGTGTGTGTGTCTGTGTTTGTGTTGACGTGTACGGAGACAACAAAATGATAGGCCAATGTGATGAAGACATGCCCACCGAGCCTTTCCCAGTTTAGTGAACGAACCCAAGGCCCCCAAAAAGATGGTTGATTACTCTAGGGGCCTAGATAATTACCTATACTATTTTTGGGGTTCCTTATTAAAATTATGGTACAATGGGCTCCCAAAACCCTATTCTAATTATTAAGGCCCCTATAGTACTCCTGCATTCCCGGGGATGCTGGTCAGCTCCCTGCTCCAGGCCTAGATTGGCTGGCACGAGAGCTGAGGCGGCAGAGAAAAAGGTGAATGGCCCCATACCTGGCTAGCAACTCTGGTTCGTGCTCGCGTTGTGCAGTTGAGCCGTATGTCGCAAGGTCAGCATGACTTGAAGGCGTTAGGCTTATAGTCTATGGATCGCCACGGAAAGGTATGAGAAGCCTATCATCACTTAAATCGTATGGTTTGGCTGGGCTACACGCTGCTTTCCACCTGCCCGGGCACTTGTACAGATCCCGGATTTCGGAAGTGGGCCACTGAGATCCTTCTCCTTTCCTCTGGAAATGGCTCGGGCCGAAACAGAAATACAAGCTCATTCTCTTTACATCTGGTCCTCTCCCGCTCTCCCTCCCTCCTTCCCTCCCTCCCTCCCTCGCTCGCTCGCTCGCCCGCTCGCTCGCCCGCGCGCTCGCTCTCTTTCGCCCTCTTTCGCTCTCTTTCTCTCGCTCTCTATTTCTGTTTCTATCTGTTCGTCTACCTACGTATCTATCTATTTATCTATCTGTCGTTCTATCTAACTATTTGGACCTACCTACCTACCTACCTACCTGTCTATCTATCTGATCTAATACATGTCTACACATACATACTGCACATACATACCCTGCACTTGCAGACACGCGTACATACAAATGTACACAGGCGGCCGGACACCCAATAAAAAAACTACGTCACATGACATCGAATTTCATCGCACCACATCAAACACATACATACACACTTACATACTTACATACTTACATACTTACATACTTACATACATACATACATACACACATACAGAGATACCAAACCAGACGGACAGGCAGAGAGACAACCAGCCAGACAGACAGACAGACAGGCAGACATACATCCGTACAGACATACGTGCAGACATGCGTACAGACAGACAGGTACTGGGTCCATGGGTTAAGTCGCATCCGCTTGTGTTTAGTCGCATCGATCGAGTGTCCAGTTGGGATTCTGCTAAAACGCGTCAATTCGCATCCTCGGACATGCTTGTAAACCTAATGNATTCAGCCAGTGTCCAGCTGCTGTTTGCGATTCCAGTGGTACCGGTTGCCGGCCCTAAGTCTCGAGCGGTTGCCTGTGGAATCGAGCGTCTACATGGGGAATGGCTGGTTTGGATATGCCGTGATGTTATGGGTGATCACAGTGACTACTTATGTGTGCCTCCAGCCGGTGCTTGTGGAATCGAGCGTCCACATGGGGAATGGCTA
>BGNK01005288.1:5614-40685 GCA_003297005.1 Symbiodinium sp. clade A Y106 | reverse complement strand
ATGTCGCGGTGCCGCTTGGTCGTCCTAGGCATCGAGGTTGGCGGACGCTGGAGTGCGGAAGCGGCCAACTTCGTCCGGTTGTTGGCTCGAGCACGGGCACGCACTGCCCTCCCTCTGCAGCGTGCAGCAACAATCGCTGCCTTCGTTGGGCGATGGTCGGATTATTGTCGGTTGCCGCAGCCAGGTCCTTTGCTGCCAGCTTGCTTTCCTTGCCGATCTCCAATACCGCCAATGTTGACGGCGAGTCACCTTTGCTCAGCGACGTCCTCGCTGACTCCGCCGAGTCACCTCCCCTTGCCTCCCGCCTGGCGTAGCGCGTGTGTGAGCTCTGCGCCGCCGGAGCCCTCGTTGCACTGGGACCGCGTGGACTTGTCGTACAAAAAAAACTGACACTTGTTTCGGCTGTCACCTTCGTTTTGCGCCCACCAAGCAGCATCCATTTGAATAACTTTGCCTCGTTCAGTGCTCACTTCGAGGTTAGCGAGTCGTCTTGGAGCAGGCCTCTTTCTTTCTTCACAAGTGCTGCAGCGAAACTCCCTCGCCAATTGTATGACGCGGGGGTCAGCTTTACGGTGTTCTAAGCTCCTAATCAAACTGTCGTAGCTGCCGTGACCCGTGGCTCTATGCAGATGGTGAAGCTGTTTAAGAGCCCTTTCCTTGTCTTGTGACGAAAACGGCGCGAAATCTTCCAACTTGTCCCCTTCCTTAGCCTCAGCCTGGCCTTGATCTCTACTAATCCCCGAAGCCACAAAACAACCCGGAATCTCCAAACACCTAGGGCACAACCCTGAACCTGAATTCCGAAATCTCCTACACTGACACTCATCCCACGAAACGTCCTGAAGTTCCTGAAGTTCTCGTTGCCGCTGTGCCAAGCTGGCCTTGCTGGCGATGAACTGATCATCTCGCAGCATATGGAAGATTGCTCGTTTTGCAAACTCGGGGCTGTAGTATGACGTAGATTTCAGAGCTTTTCCTAGACTGACCGCATGCTTGTCTCTACACTCGGGAGAAGGCCAAGGACAATGGATATTGCGAGCAAAGCTTGGGGAAGTACTCTCGATCCGCCACTCGTGTCCTAAAAGCTTGTTACTCTCAGGACATCTAAGATTGACTTGACAACTACTTATGATAGCAGTGGTGGTTCTGCAAACCCTTCGCCACTCGTCAATCGCTTCCCAGCGCCACGCACGACACCGCCTTGACCACTCCCAGTGCACAGTACAGCCTATCGAATGGGCATAGTATGCAGCGATGAATGCAGCGGTGTGTTGTTTACGTTGAGCTTTCTTTTCCTGTTCACGGTTCTGGGTTTGAGCCTCGGTTCCTACGCAAGCCAGAGTTGCTACTGAGATCGTACTCCTTCCACCAGCTGCAGCGCATTGCTCTCAACCCTTGCTTTTGCACTTCTTGCGTGAGTACAGAATCCTGGGAGCACGCCACTTCGAGAAGAAACGTGGGAATCCCTTTGAAGGCCTCCCAGCACCCTCCCTCAGCCATCGTGGCGTTCTGAGTGCTTAACTAATAGACTAAGGCAGGAGGAAAAGAGGGTTAAAACAAAAAAGACCTTCCGGCCGGCTCCCGGCTCAGCAGGCTGACGCATGCCAGATGCTGCTATGCTACGAGTTTGCTGTCTTGATCCCGTCATTGATGCCCGGTGATGATTAAACTTGATTTAATAAGTGCTAGTCTGCCAGTGTGCAAAGTTTCCGTACTCACACGGCAGTACACGGTGTCGGGCAACTCCTGCAAAAACCTACATGGTTTTTTGTTCACTCCGCTTTATGCTTGACCCGCCGCAAAGGGAGTGGGTGCTCCGGGAAGTGAAGCATCCTTCGTGGAAGAAGGCGGCATCGTCCACATGCCGAGGGCAGCGCTGCAAACACCGCGCTTCACGGCGACGGCGGCGACGGACAGAGCACTCTTCCGAGGTTGTTTGAATGACGCATCGCCCGATCCGTGCATCTCCATGTGTGTAATGACTGGTGGACCAACACAAGACTAAGAATACTTGCCTTTAATTACAGCACAACGAGGCATGGCTCGGCACATCCAATGCAACATGAAAGCCGCAGCTTGTCAGCAAACGGCAAAATTCCTGAGAAATGTCTGGAGATGGAATCACCCGCATACAAACGTGAGAAGGCATGTTCATGTGTGTGTGGGTTCAATGTGTTTTTGACCGGCAGCCGCTTTTTGTTCGGAATGGAGAGGGAGGCGGGCCCACGACGTTGATTTGTGCAGCCTGACCAGCCGGCGGCCATGGAGGTCAGCTTGCCCAGCCCAGCGGCCAAGGAGGATTCATACTGGTGGGAGAAAGCCGTCCTCGTCTTTGTTATGATTGTGTATGTGATTTTCCCTTTAGTGGCATTCATCAATCGTCGCCAGCGACGCGCTCAGTCCAGAGTGTCTGATGCAATGCGTGAATGCGAGAATTGTTCGGTGGATTTAGCACACAGCCTTGTGCCAGAAGCAACGCTTCCAGAGTACCGTTTTCGAGGGATGCGCCTCAAGATGTCAGCGATTCACGTTGGCTTCGACAATGTTGGCGTGAAGTTAAAGTCTAATGGACGTTGCATATTGGAAGGTGTCACCGGTGCCTTCCGTCCCCGAAAGATGGCTGCGATTATGGGCCCGTCCGGGGCAGGGAAAACGACGTTCATGAATGCGATATGTGGCCGAGCATACT
Source organism: Symbiodinium sp. clade A Y106 (assembly GCA_003297005.1). NCBI lineage: Eukaryota > Dinophyceae > Suessiales > Symbiodiniaceae > Symbiodinium > Symbiodinium sp. clade A. The sequence continues at coordinate 37,996 of BGNK01005288.1, read as the reverse complement.
ACGGGACAGGGGTTCGAAACAAAAGTCGTGCCTGTAGCTGCCCCCGCAGACTGAAAGCCCACCCCTTCAATGCACCATCCTTGCAGGACCGTGAGCGGCGAGATCCGCATTAACGGGCATGTCAGCAGCATAGCTGAGATCAAGGAGCTGAGGGGCTTCGTTCCACAAGACGACATCGTGCATGAACATCTAACGGTACGTGACTGGACATGTTTAAGATTGCGGAGTATGTTCGGAGTGGAGTCTTGCTGGTCATGCTGTCCGCGTGGTAGCTGTCATTCATGGCCAGTTCTGTGGGGAATAATTTCCGCCGGGGTACTAGTTCTGAAAAACTGGGAAGCCTGATGGTCTGGCTTACCGAGGTGAGCAGCTCTACTATTCAGCAAGGCTCAGGAATCGTGACAAGACGTCAGCCCGCGTGATTGACTACATTGTCGAAGATGTCCTAAACGTCATGCACTTGACAGATGTGCAGCACAGCATAGTTGGCAACGTGGAGGAGACGCGAGGCATAAGTGGCGGCCAACGTAAACGGGTCAACATTGGTTGCTTGGCGCATTCCCGATTGAAGCAATATATCGTGCTTGGAAGAGCGTTGAATTTGCTGGCTGGAAGGTTTTGTAATTTGTAAGTAACGTGGGGTGACCAGAGTCACCCAAACACAGTAGCTTAGCAGTTTACAAGCTTTGGGGAGACATGCCATGGCTAGTGTTGTGCCTGGCCCTACGGTACGTCGGGGATTCGATATTGCGCCGTGATTACGCGCACACAGAACACGCATAAGTCATAAGTTTTGCCATTCGGGGTTTGTGTCGATTGGCCGAAGGCCATCCCTGCCAAACTCCCACGTCTCAGGTTTAGAACTCGCGGCACGGCCGACGATCTTGATGTTGGACGAGCCGACCTCTGGTTTGGATGCCACGACAGCACTGGATATCATGCGCTCGCTGAAAACATTGTCAGAGATTGGCATGACAGTTGTCATGGTGGTGCACCAGCCACGATACTCGCTGTTTACCCTGTTCGACGAGGTGCTCCTCCTGGGGTTGGGAGGGCAGACGGTCTATCTTGGCAACAGCAGAGGCGTTCTGCCATACTTCACCAGCTTGAATTTCAGAATGCCCGAGCATGAGAACCCTGCCGATTGGTTCATGGACGTGATTTCAGGCAAGGTGAAGAACGAAGCCAACCCGAACCTGAAGTCCGATGGGCTTGCAGAAGTTTGGGCTCAGCGTTTCACCGAGATTGTCGTTGAATCTGGTGAAGAATCTCAGGTTCGAAGAGCCGAACTGTTTACCTTTTCTAAAGCTCTGGCCGCCAAGTTAGCAGGTGCAGGCCTGGATTCGGAAACCATTACCGAAGAGAACTTCCTGAAACTCTTGGAAGTGAGCGGGGTGAAGGAACCATCTCCCGATGCCCTTCGGGAGTTGAAGGCTCGTATCGGATTTGACGGAAACTCAATCTCCCGGGAGCAGCTCTCCAGCTTCCTCCATGGATTGAACAATGCCTTCTCCAGCGATGCACTCAGCGATATTGCCAATGTTCAGAAGGAAATGGAAACTTCAGAGGCCTCCGCCAGCACAGTTGGGAGCGTCAAAATCACCGAGGAGAAGATGTCCGGAAAGCGCGCACGCTTGTGTGCACAGTACCCTGTCCTTCTCCATCAAAACATCATTCGGTGGATGAGGCTCTGGAGACATAAAGCATTCAGTTTGGCATTGATGTCGCTGGCCGCAGTTGTGTTTGGCATCCAATGCAAGGACAAGCTTACGCCGGTGAATGTCCTCTGCCCCATCAAAATCAACATCTCGCATGTTGCTATTGGGCTCCTCATGGGCATTGCTTGCCTCCCGATCTTCGGATCTGATCGCATGGTGTTTTGGCGGGAGAGTGCAAGTGGCATCAGGGTGAGCGCATTCTTCTTGTCCAGGGTGACGGTCTTCCTCTTCGATGTGCTTGTCTGGACCTACGTGTTCACTGCAGTTTGGAAGGTGAGCTCCGAAGCTCCATGTGGATACTGGCTTTGGCTGGTGGCCTTGCGGATGACTGCAGTCAGCGCAGCAGGCATTGGCGTCTTGATTTCGACCCTAATCCCCAAGTCCGGTTCGACATTGGCAACAGCTGTGGTTTTGCTCATTATGGGAGGTGCCATTAGTGAACCTCAAGTTGTTGCAGAAGCGAAGGGAAGCTTCAACGAAGTATTAGCATTCCTTTCCCCATTCACGTGGACATCTGGGCAGAACTACTTGGCAGTTATCGCAGAGTTCGGGGGCGAGGATAACGTGAACATCTTCGCCCTAGACATGATGGATGGCTACCGCAATGTCCTGCTGTCCATAAACTTGGGCGGTCAGAATTTGGATTACCTTCCTGCAGCATACATTTCCTGCAGCATTTTCGGTGTTCTCGGGTTGACTTTTGGGTATCTTGGGCTGCGGTTTTCTCACCGTGGCAAGCAAGCCTAAACAATTTGCAGTCTTTTGGCAAATTAGTGCCGCGTCAAGACACGCAACGCCTTGTCTTGCATTTTTGCCTCGTGGAGGAGGCTTTGCACCATAATCGCCTTGGCCAACCAGCTTGTGAATCGGCTCGTCGTCACTGCTTTCAGTCCGTGAGCTATATCTCGTTGCATGGACAGTATAGCTAGCGGTCAAGGCAAGCTTATGGTGCATTGTGCAGTAATTTCAGCCAAGGGTTGTGCAAACAACATTTTTCTTGGCAGGAACTGCAAACCGCAAATTCGGTAATCCTTGGAACTGGACGACTTGAGTAGGTGCACGACATCCCAGTCCGAAATGGACTTTGGAGGAATGCGAAGGGTCAACAGATCCTACATAGGAACATGCGGTGTCATGAGTGTGGACAGAATGCGAAAATGAGGATATTGGGAGCTGGTGCATCCGAGTCGCGCAGTGAAGCCCTTCAAGCCGCTCATGCATGCAGATGATTCGATGGACCTCTTTGCTCAAAGTTTCAGGTGTCCCGACATAAAGAGGCGACGGGGCTAGACATGGAAGCGGCGCAAGCTTGGGAGCTGTGCGTACTCTTGCTTGTAGCAGCTGGGTATGTTGCAATCGGCGTGAACTCTTTCCTGAACCGTATCGGGCGCAAGCAGCAGTCCAGACGCTCAGAGATTTTGGCAGAGTGTGAGCGCTGTTCAGTGGAATTGGTGCACAGTGTGGTGCCAGATGCCATTGTGCCAGAATACCGGTTTCGCGGCATGCATCTGAAGATGTCCTCGATCCACATCGGATTTGACAACGTGGGTGTGAAGTTGAAGTCTAATGGGCGTTGCATTCTCGAGGGTGTGACAGGCGAGTTCCAACCCAAGAGAGTAGCGGCGATCATGGGACCATCTGGGGCAGGCAAAACAACATTCATGAATGCGCTCTGCGGTCGGGCATACTACGGGACCGCTGCAGCATTTGACAGTGTTACAAGTAGTTTGAAAAGTCATGTCGAGGGCAAGGCAAGGAGAAAGTAAGCGACGAGATTGAGCGAAATGCCATACATTGTGCTTGCTTGAATCATGATTTAAGAAGCATGATCAACTAATGGATGAACGGCAAAGGCAAAATACAGCAGCACTACAGCAATCGAAGTTCATACTGTAGTTCCCTCTCGTGTCTGCGCCCCTAAAGCACCGGCAGGACAGTGAGCGGGGAGATTCGGCTGAATGGCAGGCCGGCCAGCATTGCCGAATTCAAGCCGTTGAGAGGATTCGTTCCTCAAGATGACATTGTCCATGCTCATTTGACTGTTCGCTACTCGGCTTCATGTCTCGCGAATGGAAGTGTGATGTCATCGAGTTTTGCAGGATGTCCATTGCCACGCTGCAATAGATGTCCGTGTTACTGCCACTACTCCCAGGCAGATTCTGTTGCTGAGACATATGTCGATCTACGGCTGAGGTGAACAGATCTTCTACTCTGCCAAGCTGAGAAATCCAGAGGGAACAGCGCCCGAAGTCTTGGACAGCATCGTCGAAGATGTCCTAAATGTAATGCAGCTGCTGGACGTTCAGCACAGTCTGGTTGGAAATGTGGAGACTCGTGGCATAAGTGGTGGCCAGCGGAAGCGTGTCAACATTGGATCCTTGGAAGGCACTTCTTGCAAGGATTATGATGGTAGTGACGGCACTGCCTCGAGGATTCAAAGTCTTCCGCTTGGCAGCTTCATTGGCAGGGAGGGGCTCCGGTGCAGAGCCGCAGTGTTAGGATTTTTTGTAGCAGTAGCATCTTGGCCACCCACTAGAGCCGCGGAGAGTACTAATGGCAAAGTGTCTCGCACTGAAACTGCAGGATTGGAGCTTGCAGCTCGGCCCACCATCCTTATGCTGGACGAGCCGACCTCCGGGTTAGATGCCACTACGGCCCTTGACATTGTTCGGTCGTTGCAGAAGCTCACGGAGATCGGTATGACGGTGGTCATGGTTGTGCACCAGCCACGGTATTCGTTGTTCACGCTCTTCCACGAGGTGCTACTGCTGGGCCTGGGCGGCCAGACCGTGTACCTCGGCCCAAGCACTGGTGCGCTGCCTTACTTCAAAAGCCTCGGATTCCCAATTCCTCAGCACGAAAACCCGGCCGATTGGTTCATGGACGTGATTTCCGGTAAAGTCCGGAATGAAGGGGCTCCGTCCCCGTCCCGCAAACAACCAGAGCTAGCCAGCCACTGGAAAGAATCAGCCAAGCAAGGCCCAGAGCGTTCCATGGGACATCGCCATGCAACAAATCCGGATGACAAGTTCAAGTTCCACAATGCGGTTGACTCGAAGCTTGAGCTGCTTGGCCTGGGGGATGTCAGCGCCATAAGCGGTGGCCACTTCTCGCAAATTCTCCAGTCAGCTGGCATCTCGCCTTCGGAGCCTGCACTTGCAGAGATGAAGAAGCGGATCGGCTTTGAAGATGACTCAGTCAGCCGCCGTGGACTGGCGCGTTTCCTCTTGGGGTTGAGAAGTTCCTTTTCAAACGATGCATTGAGCGACGTGCCTGACTGGGAGAAAGACATGGAGGCATCTGAGGCCTCCATGGTTTCCGGAGCCAGTTCACTAGCAACGGTGGATAAGAAGATGGTGGGAAAGAGGGCACACTTCTGGCCACAGTACCGGGTCTTGCTCCACCAAAATGCAATTCGTTGGGTTCGATTGTGGCAGCAGAAAACGCTGAGCACTTTGCTGGTCATAGCCGCTGCGATTATGTTCGGAGCACAGTGTACGGACAAACTCGTGCCTGGGAACATTTTGTGCCCCTTGAAGATCAACCTTTCGCACTTGGCAGTTGGGCTGATGGTCGGCATAGCTTGCTTGCAAATCTTTGGGGCTGATCGGCCAACCTTCTGGCGAGAAAGCGCCAGTGGAATAAGGGTGATTGCTTTCTTCCTTGCGCGCATCAGCGTTTCATTGTTTGACGTGCTGTTGTGGACCTACATCTACACAGCCGTTTGGATGGCCTGTGCCTCAGCCCCATGTCCGTACTGGATATGGCTGATTGCTTTCCGCATGACGGCAGTCAGCTCTGCCGGCATCGGTCTTCTTCTCTCAGCCGTAGTTCCAGAGCACAGCTCAACGTTGGCGACTGCAGTTACGATCCTGATCATGGGTGGTGGCATCAGTGAACCAGAAACAGTTGCGGAAGCGGCTGGTACCTTCAAGGAGGTCTTGGCATTCTTATCACCTTTTACATGGGCGATCGGTGAGAATTATCTGGCCGTCATTAACTTGCAAGGCGGCGAGGAAGCAGTCATAGACTTCGCCATCGACATCGTTGAGGGCTACAAGAACATAATTCTTTCACTGGGTGGTGAGTATCTTGGGTACGTGACTGCAGCCTACATCTCGTGTGGTGTCTTCGGCATGTTGGCCTTGGTCTCGGGCTACTTGACGTTGCGATTCTCTTATCGCGGGAAACAGGCGTGAGCTGCACTTTCAGTTCCCATCCCGTGAACTGTAAAGGCCTCCTGCCGAAATGGCAGTCGGCATTTGTGGTCAAGTCGACTCGGCCGTGCAGGCACGAATTTGGATAGTACGAACTGTGATAAGGCTTCAAAGCATAAGTAGGCGCATAGGTCTTCGACTTGACCAGTTTTTCGCACGTGGATGAAATCTCAAGGTCTGATATGGCATGACATGATCCACGTAATTCTGTGCAACTTTGTCAGGGGAAGGTTTGGAACCCAGTCATGTGGAGGAAATTTGCTACTTCCATTCGGACTTCGAGCATTGTCGGCCCAGTCAGTCCAGGCAGGTAAGGGACAACTTTTGATCTGGGGTTCAAGCTGCCGCCCTGAGACGAATTAGCCTTACATAGAACGCTAGCATCAAGTTTGGCAGCGTGTTTTTTGTATGCTGCATGACCTGCCAGTCCTAATTGGACCGGTAAGACGGACTCGCCTTTGCTTTGTCAAGCATCCTGCGCCGCATGTGAACTGAATGGATCCGAAAGAGTGACATCGAGCGAAAACGTGAGCCCCCGTACAGCCTGCATCGTTTGGGCTAACTTGTTTCGCCCTCTGCTTCGACTCAGAATCTATGCCGTCGTCTCGGGCGTCAAGAGCATCGGGGGGGCCCCTCCGTATTGCGCTCTCCTTCCCATGGATGCTAGCCCAAGCCTACAGCTGATTGGAGCCTGGTCCCGGGCCGCGAGCGATGCGGCTCCGGCAGTTGCTGCTGCCCCACTAGCCCGGCAGTTGAGGATCCAAGATCATGTAAGGCGCGAGATCACGCCAAAGCGGACAACTGCAACTTGGATTGAACGGCTTTCCTTCTCAGAGTTGTTCATCTAATATGCAGCTCTTCCAGCGCCTTCGTGGGTTACAATCTTTCCACGGCCGTGAGGTTCTGCTGACATTGATCGCGCTGAACATGGCGATAGAGCGCTTGTGCCCGCCGGACTTTGGCATTGCGGCAGCTGACAGGTGGAAGCCATATATTGTGGTGGACAGCATTTGCATGGGCATTCTTCTCATTGCAGACGGCTTTCCCCCAGAAGCAGTGCTGTTAGCCTTGACTGTAATCTACGTTCTAGCGGGAATCATCACTGAAGGAGAAGCATTTGCAGGGTTTTCGAGTCCTGGTGTCCTCGCATTCGGCGCCTTATTTGTCCTTTCGGAAGCCTTTGCAGAAGTGCCTCGGGCAGAGTTGCTGCATTCTTTTGCACGTTTTGTGGTACGTAGTTGGGAAGCACCGAGATTTCACTTCAACCCCCTCGTTCGAAAGCTAGCTGTGGCGAATACAGGTCAAAGTACTGGATGCAATAATCTCCCGCTGTTTGGGAAGCCCGAGAACGCTCCTGGCGGCGCAGTTCCGAACAACGGTACCTGTTGCTGTGCTGTCTGCATTTTTCAACAATGGTCCGCTTGTGGCCATGCTGGTGCCGATAGTACAGGCGTGGGCACAACGCCACGGACATTCAGCTGCGCAGCTCCTCATGCCTCTTGCATTTGCATCGACCTTGGGTGGAACTTTGACCATCATCGGCTCGGCGGCGAATCTGCTGGCGCATGACCGGGCTCTTTCTCTGGATCCACCTGTCACCATCGGCTTCTTCGATCTGACGCCGTATGCCGCTCCGTTGGGCCTACTGGGCTTGTGCTATATGCTCATCGCTGGCCCCAACTTATTGCCTCAAAGTGATGCACAACCAGCCCGACTTTCCTCGAAGCAGACCCAGAGCCCCAGCACGTTCACTCAGTCTGCAAACGAAGAGGTGTTGCCTGAGATTGAGCAAGATCAACTGCGCAGGTACCGCATTCTGTTCGTGGTTCGAAGCCGCTGTCCATCGATAGGCTGTAGCTTGTATGATATGGGTTTGACACGACTGCCCGACATCTTGGTTTTGGAGACTCGTCGCCAAGGCCAAGCCTTGCCAGATACTTTTGGCACTCCAATCTGTGCTGGAGATTTAGTCAAGATATCTGCCAGCGCGGCGAGCATTGCTCGGCTCCGAAAGTCTTACGACGGCCTGGAGCCGGCAGTTCACAAGGACCTTGCAACACTGGGCCCTCACAGGAGACACCGACGACTCTTCGAAGCTGTGGTTGCTGCGAACTCTGCCCTCGTGACTGAGCCGCTGGCCAAGCAAAAGGAGAGGCTTCTTCACAAAGCTGGATCGGTTATTCTTGCCGTACGCCCATCCTCAAGTGATGCAGCTGCAGATGTCGAAGCCCGCAACCCAAATCAGCTTGCACAGGGGGATGTTCTGCTGCTGGAGGCTTTTCCTGACACATTGGACCGACTGCCGGATTTCTCGGTGATAGCAGCCGTGGAGTCCTCCAAACCCCCACGGAGGGGTCGGCAGCAGGACAGACTCCGGGGCCTTTTGTGCTTGGGTGGCTTTATCCTTGCGATCGGATTGAATGGTTTCGGCTTCCTTCCCTTGGCGACGGCAATCCTGGCGCTGGACTTCTTCTGCTGTTGTGCAAAGGTTCTCAGCTGGCGAGAGGCAATGCTCGGCGTCAATGGCAGTGTAATGATGACCATTGCTGCCTCCTTCGGCATTTCTGCAGCGATGACACGAACAGGAGCGGCAGCTGCTCTGGCAAATGCATTGTTGAATGTGGGATTGCACTCAGGTCCATTTGGAGTTCTTTGCATGGTGTACGCTGGCACTGCACTCTTAACCAATATTATTAGCAACACTGCCACGTGCGTGATGATGATTCCGGTGGCTGTGCATGTTGCAAAGCAGCTACAGCAGTCTGACGGATGCGAGGCGATAGACGAGAAGACCCTTCTATTCCTGGTAATTTTCGCTGCGAATGCTTCCTTCGCCACACCCCTCGGCTCCCCCTCCAATATACTGGTGGTAGATGCTGGCAACTACACTTTCAGTGACTTTGTACGATTTGGAGGCATGCTCCAGATCATTATGATGTGGGCTACATGCACCGCGCTGTATTTCTTTCCTTGCTCCACTTCCTAGGTCCCGGACCCATTTGAAAGCTGGGGTGTGTTGAGGACATAGTCGATCGAAAACAGCATGCTAGATGTATCTTGACTCTTGACTCACGTTCCATCAGGATCGCCCGAAGTTGAGTCGGCGCGCGCTGACTGCAGATCGAAAAACACAGAAACTCCTGGTCGGTGCGTCGATGCCAGGCAATCTACTGTAGTGACGATTCTAGCGGTTGTAGCGGACGTCCAAGCTCAGAATATAAATAGTGACGGTTGCCATGAAACGATCTTGATGAGTGAAGACATGCAGGACGTTAAAGGTCATCAACTGCGATGTGGATTGGTCAGCAAATTCAAGTAAGTGATCGTGCTCGATGCGTGGCCGTTTAGGCTTGGATGCTGATGCTGAAGGAAAGATGGCCGTATCCAGGTTTAATTCGCGCAGGTAATTCGTCAGTGGAGAATATCGAGCCCGGCCGACGGCCAACAGCTGTTCTGTTATGGCAGACATCGAACTTCAATCTGCATCGACCTCGGTCTTGGAAGACTGGTGTCGCGATTTCAACATCAAGCCGCCTCAGCGGAAACTTGGGTGTCTCAGGCGCACAATGCAGAGCTTTGTTCTCGTTTACTTTTGTCTAAAGCACGACGCCGCTGGTCGATGCGCACGTGCTCAGGAGGAGAGCCATCATAGCTCAACTACGGAAGCATTTGGAGTCTACGGCTTCACAGGCCGCACGTTTGCCTCTGAGTACAGTTACGAGGCGCTTGAGAACAAAGACTCCGGATTCACACCGGCTGTGGGTTCATGCAGAAACAGTGTCTTTCCATGATGCAGTCAGCGCACTGACGACGCCCTCAACGGCCTTGTGTTCCACGGGCAAGAGGGAACATCATCATCTTGGGCATTCCATAGCGAAGCTACCGATCTCTTTCTCCGCCAGGACAGTTTAAAAGCCGTCGGATGTGCTGTAGGGCTATAGCTCGCCATTCAGTCACGACCAACTTGTTGCATCGTGTTGCATTGACGGTGCCGTGTTTGACCCTGGAGGCCACTCGAGCTACCAACCCAGTCAAAACACGCAGTTCCAGCTTTGGTCTGGAAGAGATGCCGTCGCAAGACTGCCATGTCAGAGCTATCCGGTGCGAGGGCAGCGCTGCAGCGCACCGTCAGCAGCAACACGACCGGTGAATCCGAACCTTTGCCGAAAGCATCTTGGGAGAATGTCGGGCCCGGCGCAGCCTTGTCAGCCAGTCCAGGAACCAGCTGGCTTGGCAAGCGTCGCCGCCTCCTCATTCCAGTTCTCCCTACACGAGAAGTCCTGAGCGGAGGTGAACAACTCCTGAACGCACGAAGCCCACAGCGGCTTCAGTCCGAGACGGAAGATGCAGATGTGCACAGCCTGCCTGGCACACCGAAGGCCTGCCAGTCTGCCGGCCAACCATCCGTGATCAAGGACCTCACTCCGGCCTCGAAGCTCGTGCGCCTGTCGATCGCTGCCGCCGAGCTCGATGTTTCCGCGCGCGAGCCGCGCTTGGTCGACTTCGCAACTGGAATGTTGCATGTGCTCCCCAGCAATGGCGTGGTTGCTCTCGGTCGATGCGTTGGCTGTGAAATTCCCGTGCAGAGTCCAGTAGTGGAGATGCGACACTGTGTGCTAGTCTGCTCTTCTGGCACGGTGACAGTCGAAGATGTCAGTGCTAGTGGTACCGCGGTAAATGATGCGCAGCTGCCTAAAGGCGACTTCTTGCCACAACCGCTGATTCTGCAGCGCGGAGACGTTCTTGCTCTTGCACCTCCGGACGGGCCGAGCTTCCTCTTCTTGGATGCTGCTTGCAGTTAGCACTTCGTCCACATCTCGCTTGTTCCACATTTGACGGTGAGTCTGCAAGTCCGCGAACTAGACCAGAGTAAAAAGCTACGTCCGCGGCATCGAACAGTGTCAGTTGCGTGTTTACAGCCTCGACACGGCCTAGACTGCTGCTTGTGCTTCGGAAGCTGCCTGAGATGGGAACCTACTGCATAGCTGCATAGCTTTCAACTTTTCGTCTGTTTCGACAAAGCTGGCCATTGCCTGAATCATGCACATGGGCGCATGGGATGGGAGTCTTTCCTTTAGCCGAGTTTGGCCCCGCTAATGCCAGGACTGGGTCGAAGGGTTGCATTGCGGAATTGCGGACCGTCTGGCCCTCTTACGGAACCCCCTCACCCCCACATCCACATGTGAGGAAGAGGCATCGAACGTGCGTGCGGTGACTTCCTGCTCCTTCCTCTCAGAACCAGGCCTGGCGGGCCTGGCGCCCCGGCCCAAGTGCTTAAATTGATGCGCCACATGGTGAAGGCTTCATGACGGTCCAGTGAGTCGGCAAGATGCAACTAGACATTCGCAACGAGAGGCCGGGTGCCAAGGCAAGCAGCATCGGATGCCATCTTTGCTCAGGATGGCAGCGAGCACTAGCTGTAACTCCTAGAGAGCCAAGTGACAGACCAAGGTGCTTGCTCCTGCTACGAGCTTTCACCAGCTGCTCTGCTGCAATCGCCATGTACACGGCCGTGCTGCTTGTTCCTTCAAGTTCGCTGAGGTATGGCAAATGGTACCCACCCGAGATGAAGGACGCTGAGAGGAGCAAGTTTGGCTACGAAGCTTGGCAGCAGATGCAGAAGTTCTGCACAGTGCATCGTCACAGATTCGGAGGTTCGAGCCGGCAGCATCTGGCCAGAGGTTGCAGATGGTTGCAGATGCTTGAAGCCCCTCCTGCTGAGGATGTCCTGAAGCGGGAGCAGGCGCTGCCTTCCGAGCCTCAGCCGGCAGCCCCTTCCACTTCCGTAATTATGTAGTACAACGGTAGTAGCAGATTGAACAGCTTCAAGTCCATGGATGATTGGATTGCAGCGGGTCCATGATGAATCTGAGCCCCATTGCCGAGCTACCAGATTTGCTTTACCCTGGACTCATGCTGATGTGGTTGCCAACCTTTGGTCCAAGGCATGTGGTGCGAGTACAGGTCCTTAAGAACCGTGCGTAGACACAGGGATCAAACGGGCTGGCGCCGTGCTGGTGTTGTGTTGACGAAGAGGTGTCTGCTCTGCTCTGTGCCGAGTTTGCAAGTCTGAAAGCTGTCCTTCCTTGACTGTTGCCTGTGACGGATGTGGCTTGGAAATTCGATGCTGCTGCTTGTCTGCGTTTTTCGCTCGGCAGTTTTCACACACATCCGCGAAATCGGATCATAGTGTATAACGGTTGACTTATTCAGAGTCTATGGATATCCACGGCAGGCCACACCGGAAGGGCCACAGAGACGGTGGAGAGTGCAAACATCAGGTTATTTTCAAATTTGACGAGTTTACTCGTCCCGCTGCTCAAGCCACTTCGTGCATTGTAGTGTGAAAGATCAGACGAACGGGAGTCAACCTGACAAAGGTCTGCAACACGGCAGTCCAAAGGCCCCACTACATGTAACAGCTTGAATGTGCTGGGAGTCCACACGCTCAAGTGGTGATGGCGCTCCTCGCCCTGTGCCCTGTCGCGCGCACAAGAAAAAGCTCAGCTTGCGAAGTATTGTCACACGGACAGGTGCCTTTGTGCGAGGACCTCCGGCCTGGCGTGCTGTACGAGGGAGCACTTGGTCTCAAGATGTCGTCATGGCATGTCAAAGCACTATAAACCACTTAATTCTTGCTGTCACGGACGTCGTGCTTCAGGAAAAATGTTTTTCCAAATGTGGTCTACCAGGAGAAGAGGACAATGAGATGCATAAGTCTTGGATGCCAGCTGCGCTCTGCTTGATAAGTGCTTGGCATGTTTGACGTCTTGAAGGATTGCATGACAAGGGTCATGACGCTTCCGGAGGACGGTGAGTTTGACACATGGCGGAAGATGTTCCGAACTGCATGCACAGTGGTTCACATCAAGCTGGCTTCCGATTTGCTTTAAGGAAATGGTCAAGCATCCCGTCTGCAAGTCCCATGTCGAGTGCGCAGCTGCCCCAGAGCGACAACTTGGCGACTTCTGCAGTGGTCAACCGTTGCTTTGTGGCCTGATGTGTGCGCGTCTTGAGGTTGGCAAGCCGTCTCGGGTCCTTTGCGAGGCGCGTTGCACATCCGAGCAGCCATAGGTTCAGGCTTCGCCACAAGTGCAACAAGGTCGTCAAGAAAGGCAGCTGGCAAGAGGGCCTGATGACGCGAATGAGTAGCATGGGAGGCTGGGTGCATCCATCACACAGAGCAGAAACAGACGCTGCGCCTCCGTCAACTGGAATGGAAACGTGTAACATTGAGGAGCCGAGCTGGTTGTGTCCCTGCCTGCGTGGCGTCAAGGATCTGGTCGCCAAGCCGCACTCACAAAAGAGCAAATGAAGAGCCGTTGGCAACAAACCATATAGCTGGCATTTCCATGTTGATTGGCATGCTACAATCTTGAGGTCAGCGCGACCGGGTGGGTTCGGAGCATGCTGGCCATATGTTTCTGTGAAGCGCGATACGGCTGCAACGAGTCAGCCTCACAGCAGGCCAAGAGAAGCCTGACACCACAGCATGCTTGGCCCTGGCTGGCTGATGCGACCTCAGAGAAAAGCTGTACTTCGCGGGCATGCTGAGTGCAACAGCACCGCATGCTTCTTCAGGAGTTCTGTCATGCCATGCTGTTCCAGGATCGAGGTGGATCGCTACGCGGCTTGGATCCAGCAGCTGCTGTTGCGACTAGTTGAATATGTACGCATATCACACAGTGACATCGCCTAAGTCACTCCTCGATGTCAAGATAGCTACTGTGCGGCAGACAGTCGCTTCGCAGGTTACTGGCTTTGCTAGAAGGGCACACTTACTACTACCTGCTGAGCTTTGCCTCATCTCTCGGCTTGCATGGCGCAGGCTTCACGGCCTGTAGGATACCGAGAGCTGCAACGAAGCGCAAAGCCCTGGAAGGCTATACACCAGGGTGCTCAAGACTCAGCGGCACAGAGGGGCGTAATGGCCACAGGCCACGGCAGAGCGAAATGCTGCGGGCTGGATATGCTCCGAAGAACTTCGGCGAGTTGCTGCAGCTGCTACAGAAGACACCTGCAGGCACCAGGTTTTCTTTGCGGTCGAGACAGAGCTAGAAACGCAGGAATGCCTATCTAGAGTCTAGAGAAAAAGGCGACTGCAACAGTCTTTCTTTCTAGCAGTCGCCTTATCAGTTCTTCCAGAAGCAATGGTTCACACTCTCAGCTTCACAATGAGAGCCCCTGACTTGGAAGGTCAACGGAAGATACAAGGGGTGGCGCTAAGTCGTCCCGCCCTGTGTGAAGTCATCCCTTTTGCGCGTGGACATGGGGATAAGCATATCCTAGCCCTATCGAGTTAATGAGGCAATATTCGTAAGCAGTCATGAAGTTTTGGCCGGTGGTTGTNCCGCCCTGTGTGAAGTCATCCCTTTTGCGCGTGGACATGGGGATAAGCATATCCTAGCCCTATCGAGTTAATGAGGCAATATTCGTAAGCAGTCATGAAGTTTTGGCCGGTGGTTGTTGAAAATGGGTTTGAGCGCCTGTTCGTGATCTCGTGGCTAGGCTTGTCCATGCGTGTAGATGGGGATTCAGATTACATGGGGAAAGGCTGGTTTTCCTCAAGTCTTCGTGAGACACATACATTTCTACCGTGAGTGGGTGCTTCTGAAATCGAGCGTGTACATGGGGAATGGCTGGTTGTGGTGTGCTGTGATGCCAATGATGTGTGTCTTGAGCGTGTGCTTCGGAAATCGAGCGTGTAGTTGGGGAATGGATGGTTTTGACGTGCTGTGATTCTACTGCTGTTTGATTTGAGCGGATGCCTCTGAAATCGAGCGTCTACATGGGGAACGGCTGGTTTTCCTCGAGTCTTCGTGAGACAAATACATTTCTACCGTGAGTGCGTGCTTCTGAAATCGAGTGTGTACCTGGGGAATGGCTGGTTGTCGTGCGCTGTGATGCCAATGATGTGTGTCTTGAGCGGGTGCCTCTGAAATCGAGCGTCTACATGTGGAACGGCTGGTTTTCCTCAAGTCTTATGATGCCGATGATGTGTGTCTTGAGCGGGTGCTTGTTAAAAGTCTGAGCGCCTGCGCATGGTGATTAGCTGCCAAACTGGCAGACGTATCAGGGCCGGGACATAATTTCCAAAGAAAGCACGCGCGCTGCACTCGGAATCCTAAATTGAAGTCTGCGCCAGGAATTAAATGTGCTAGGAAGAGCGTGGCCACGCGGAAAGCGATGTCCAGCTATGCTTGTGGTGTGACTTCAAACGCCCTGGTGTGACTTCACGCGTTCCCGGGTGACCATGCGGTGGCGCGACTTCACGCGCCCTGGGGCGACATAAAGCTACCCCTTGTAGGTCAGGTAGGGTAAGAAACTTGGGTTTGGGGTGATCTTGGAGTGGCCGGCGCATCACGCGACAAGAGACCGAGAGATAGCTTTTGGCCATCCTTTCGTAAAGCGAGCTGAATACAGAGATAATTTGTCGCTGCGGTGACGGTGCTGGGAGGTGCCAGATTTCTGGGATGGCGGGCACCGCGAGCATTGTGCATCCCGATGCAAATGTACCACAAGCGTAGCAGTTCGACAGAAGTGTCGTCACAAGCAGTCCTTTGTAAAAGGCTTGATGGTATTCTGTAGAAGTTATCGGACTGTGGGCTTGCTATGCGCCTCGTATGGCGGATCGTTCTCTTGATTGGTTGATTGGGGGGCATGAGGCCGTGCAAGAGGACAAGCATAACAAATGACTTCCCGAAGCCTGGCGGAGTCTGTGCAAAATGCAGTACAGTTGCCTCACTGGCCTAGGGCGCATTGTGATTGAAGGATAGTCAGTAAGGGATGCGAATGCTCCAAATGTCTCCCAGTCGCGAATGATGTACTAAGTAGGAGCCGCCCTGTTGCTTTGATATCAGGTGCCCTTCGGGCGGCCCTTGAAGATCCTGGTCAGGACTCGAACAGGGGACTTCACAGCCACGTCCAGAGTGCCAAAGAGCTGGGGATGGTGGTGGCCACACTCAGCAAGAAGAGGCTGTGGCAGATAGCACTAGAGCTCATTCCGCAGTTTCGGGCCTCAAAAGTTGAGGCTGATGTGATTGCGTACAATGTCGGGATCTCTGCTTGTGAACGTTCACAAGCCTGGAACAATGCCATCGAACTACTCGACACGATGACTCGGGAGGGTTTGGTGCCCGACGAAGTCAGCTTCAACTCGATGATGAGCGCTTGTGGCAGACGGTGGGCCTGTGCCGTGCAAGGTTTGCGAGAGCTTGTCTTCAAGTCTGGCATGTCACCCACAACATTCAGTTTCAACTCATGTTTGGGTGCCTGCGAACGCAGCGGGCAGTGGACACTGGCGAATGCCCTCTTTCTTCACATGGGTGCTGGCAAGGCGGAGACCGATGCCTACACGCTCAGCTCAACCATGAATGCATGCCGAGCCAAACCTCAGCCTTGGCTGACGGCCCTGAAGCTGTTGCAGGAGATGCCGTTGCGCAAACTTGTGCCGAACGAAATTATCCACAGCTCTGTCATGCAAGCATGTGCTTCAAGCAGTCAGTGGAAAGAAGTCCTGCACAGCTTCAGTGCAATGCGGGCACAGTTCATAGCAACGGGCAGCATCACCTATAACATTGCCATCCGCGCATGTGCTAGCGGTGCTTGCTGGCAGCCAGGGCCTCGGTTGGTTGCGCATAAATTGTTTGACGCAAGGCATAACATGTTCCCAGTCCACCTGGGACCTAGAATTTATAGTTTATCGGGCTTACAGACCCGCGTGAAGACAGACCACGTGCCCCGGGGACCCTGCGTACTACGTAGTTAATTGCGGGGATGCTTTCCGACGGCTCGGAGTGCATTGAGGAATCGAGCAATGCCGCCTTCTTTTCTGAGTAGACGTGGATCGCCCATAACTCATAGCCTCCCGCTTCCTGGCTAGGCTGGCATTGGAGCTCTTTTCGGAGTTGCAGTCCGACCTGAGGCAACGGCTTGAAATTGGGAGGGGTGGTTGGGATTCTCTGGATGTTTCCGCGTGAAGACTCGCAAAAACTATGCTTGTTTTAGGCCGCGAAGCGACAGCTATGCAGCACTGCTGGCATCTTTCGAGGCATCATCACTCTGGGCAATGGCCTCAAAGCGAGCAGGAGTTATCAGAGATCACCGGCAGCCGACAGAGTGTGAAGTGCGAAGGGTAGGATGGTAGGTCTTTTGTCGGCATGTGTCGCGCTTGTGTTTCAAACTCTCGGATCATGGACGAAATTGTCGCTGCTGAATATCTTAGGACTTGCCACCCATGTCGTAACAAGCCTTAAACGGTGTGCTTGCCATGTCTATGGAGCAAAAACATTGCAAGCAGGTTGAGCCTGTTCTTCGCTCCAGCTTCATCGAAGAACCGTAAGCCGTAAGCATTAGGTTCAGTCAGATGCTCTGGAGCCGCTGCCATGTGCAACTGGACGACGGTCAGTGACGTGAGCATCAGCACAGCTCCAAAGTGGGCCTCACACACATCTCCGACAAGGAGGAGGAGGACGCTGGCAACTTCAGCCAAGGAGTCTGATGTTTCAGCCCGATGACTATGCCAACTTCCAGTGCTCTCGGCTAGCCGAATGCAAGCGATGCAGCAGTCGGAGAGATGCTGCAAGAGCGAGGCTTGGAAGATCTCCGCGCAAAACTTCAAGGTCCCCGGGACCTTTCCGCCGGCCGCTGCCTCGTGCTTTGTCCCCACCGCCACCACCTTGTGCGCCATGTGTAAACAAAGCTCCGACAAACGAGAACCCCGAGACATGCGAGATGGTTTCGCAGCTTCTTGAAAATTTCACGGAGCGCGTGCAGAGCCTGTTCTTGGCGCTGATGGGTTTTAATCATCCCCACATGGAGCGATTGCAAGCTGCACTTGATCAACATGTCGTGGCACTTGGTCGTGGCCTGATGCGAGTGATGGATTTGAAGGATGCCTTCAGTGCTTTCAGAAGTGCAATCAACGGCAGCCAATTATGGAAGAAATTGCGGCACTGCCACCAACGCCTCTTTTATTGATACTCGGCTGGAGCAGTTTCGGGCAGTTGTTTTTCACTCTGCCTTCGCGTGCAAGCTACGATTCATGGAGGTCAACAGCAAGTGCAAGCCTATGCGGCCACAGCCGCGGAGGACCGTTGTCTTAAGGGGCCAAGGCCAGTAAGGGCCATGGAAGTTTCATGAAGACTAGCTTCTGAACTTCTGGTCTGTGCAGGAGGCATTTCTGCGACAGGAGAGCTTGGAGACTTCTATGCTGCTCCGCGAGCAAGCAGCTCGAGCACGCTCTATGGCAGCCAAGAAGCTCCGACGAGGCCCAGAGGCAGCCGGACGTTTCCGTTCCAGCTCGAGCTTCTATAGGGTCAACATGGACCATGTCTCCCTGTCGTTTGAGCAGGCATTCGTGAAGGCACCATGGTTGTACGAGACTGGGCTTAAACGTGAGGATGCCGTGCAGGTTTTACAGATGCCTGCAGACTGAATGTTCGATCATTTTACGAAGGTCTGCTTCAACCATTGGGGCAAGCTGACAAAGCTGAGAGCGTCCAAAAGGTTGATGGTGGAGCACGAGCATTCGTGCAGGCTTCATGCGGCAAGGGTGTCTTGACAACGAGCACGCCGTGCTATAGTAGATTTCCCACCACCGCTAGACTGATCCGCCCTGCTAAGGCATGCGTGCTGCAGTCCTGCTTCCTGCACTGGCGTCAATCATCCAAAAGCAATGCAGCTGCGCTGGCTGTCTTTGCCCAAGAACAGCGCATCAAAACTGCAGTGCAACATGTGGTGCCTTAGCGATGATTGGATGCTCTTGTTTGACACTTGTTGGATGAATGCCACTCCTTGCTTGGAGAACACCTGCAGGTCACCAACACCGTTCACAAGCAGAATTCACCAGGCATGTGGAAGATCCTTGGTCGTTGGCAGCTTCTGACCTTGAGGCCGCCGTCAGATTGACAGGTCCTGTGAGAACAAAAAGCCACTGCTGGGCAAGGTCTCACCGATGTAAATGGCAAGAGCGAGCTGCTGCAGCCGCCCCTCAGCTTCAGCAGAAATAGCTCCGAGAACAGCATGAAAGAGCTGAAGGCTAGCGCTGCTTCAGTGTGCCTAGTCGGCGTAGTATCAGAGTGGTCTAAAGTTCTTTGAGGAGCTGGCCGTGCATCAAGAGGGTGCGCTACGACAGCGGATGATGCAAGCTCTAAGCCGACTCGAGCTCAGCTCCTGCTTGGCGGCAACAAGTATTGACTTCCTGACACAGCACCCAGGCAGATGCTGTGAGGGCACCCGCCAAAGCCTCCTCAAGGCATGTTTTGTCCAGAAATCTTGCTCCATGCTGTGTAATTACTGGAATCAGCAGTTCAACTGAATCGCAGGCTGCGCTTGCTCGCTGGATGGCTGGTGCTTGCATGTCAGCTACCTTCCGACGGAGCCGCGAAGGGGCCCAGCTTCTATGCAGAACAGCAAACTTTGCGTCAGTCTGGGGCCCTTTGACCTGTCGCTAGCTGACACTACTCTGTGCCAAACATGATGTAGGTTGGAGTGACAGATAGAGTCGCGTGGCAAACTTGTGTTCAGAAGAGGTTTATCTCCCGGAATCGAAGAGATGAGAAGATACGGACGAAGGGAGTTCTGCCAGATCACACCACGGGGGTGACAGTGGTGCAACGGTGCATGAAGACAGTGGGAAGGAAGGAAGCGCGTGGACAAATCACGACGGGGTGGGTGCGGGGTAGACCCAGATATTGAGTTTTGAGAATGCAAGCATCACATGTTGCCCTCCACTGAGCCGGTGTGCACCGGTGCAGGCTGCAGCCAAACTCCAATCCCTCTCTGTGAGAAAACAGCGCGAGGCAAAGCGAGTTCATGAACTTGGACACAGTACATGCATGAGTATCGGTTGTTGCACTCACGGATCGGAGCGAAAAACAGTATAAAACAGTGAACAGCTGGAATAATGGACTGTAACCCTTTTTGTTCTAGATGCAGTAAGAGGCCAGCTGCTTGTAGAAGCGATAACAAGAGCGCGACATGGTCTGCAACTGCAGCTGAGGAAAGCGACTGCTTGGAACGTCAGCCTACTTTGGCGCCGCTTGCAGAAAATGCTCTAAAGCTGTTGAACTTGCTGAACTTGTAATTATCGGGCCTGCTTGTAATGGAAATGTCGCTTGCGAGGTCGTCAAACGAGATGCACGGCATGGAGGTGCCTGACTTCCTGGTCACTTCACAACAAGATTCGAAAACTGCAAGAGTCACTGACCAGACTGTCTGTGTCTTGCCTGCCATAGTTAATTACTGCCGAAGCGCATTTTGTCCTTGGGATGACTTGAAGGACCTGAAGAACACTCAGGAACAGACAGCACCAACACCACGGCGTCCCGCTAGCGCTTCCGACAGATGCAATAAGGGCCATCCTGTGGAACCAGAAGAGAAGACTTTCCAACGAAGGTGGGAGAGCCGACGGCTTAGTTTACTCGCAGTCTTTGGCAGCACGCAGCGTTTGCAAAGTTATCGCCAAGGGGACACGGACAGACGGAGTGCATAAACTCGCAGGCACACCAGGCTCCCCTCGCAATGCGCAAGCCTTCCCTCGCATCTTTGGGTCGAGCCAGGAGACTTCAAGGTGGCATTGGGGAAGCAACCAGTGGTAAGCAGGAGCTCTGTCTGTGCGTGTGTCGCAACAGGCAGACAGCCGCGGCTGCCGCCATTCTTGGCCAGTACAGCTTCTCTGATTCCCCGATGACGTCCTGGGAGGCTCAGCCACTCTCAGGCTCGAGGGATGCTCTAAACGTTCACTGCCGGTCAGGTCAAGCAACACTTGCACGCAGCTGCGGATGCAGTCTTTCAGCAGACCCTGGCTAGCAATTCTGTTAAGTGTTGTCCTTGGATCCCGGATGAGGGTTTGGTAGCATCTTGAACGGGAAACTGGAACTAGAATGGCGAATGGTAGAACTGGTGCGAAACTGCAAAGGTTTGGTTCATCTACTCGCAATGAATCTTGGCAAGAACTGCAAGTGTGGCGTGTCGGGAAGTCCAGTCTTCAGCCATATCTGGTCTTTGCCGTGATCGCAACATGTTGTGCGCACTTGTTGTTTCGCGAACAGGAAGAGTATTGGTAGATGGCAGTGGTAGAGAGACCCGAGGCGTCGCCAGAAGCGATGAAGCACTGGTCATTGGCCAATGAAGCGTCCATGTCGGAAGCAGGCAATTCGGCATGCAGGGGCTTAGGCTACAGGGCCTTGGAACCAGTCGTTATGAGTTATGACACAGTAAAAATCCGTAAAGTCGCAGAGGCCACAGGCACGAGTTCTTGTTTAGCCCCTGTGCTCGATCAACAGGATTGTGGAGCGGGGTTGGCGAAATCGGGTAGAGAAGAGGACGACCGAAGAAGATTGAAACCTGGTCACAATCAAGAGCCTGAGCTTGCAAGGCTACCAGAAGCTACGTGAGTATCATCGAGAACAAGCTCGCGAGAGACGCAAACGATCGAGCAGATGATCTAGGGTTTGGCACGATGCAGCCATGTCGAATCTGGCTGTTTTCAGTGATGGTGATTCGTGCCCGCATTGGCTACACTCCGCCCGACCCGCGGCAGCGTTGTAGGTGGCTACAGCAAATAATTCCTAGTGTCTTGACTTCGAATCACCTTTGTGCACAGCGCGTAGATCGATCACGAAACGTGTGCAATTATGCATTGTTTCACCGAAACGGGCCAAAAGCTGCCCGAGGATCTTGCAGAAATGGGGCAGGCCAACGCACAAAAGCTGGCATCCGATTGTTAACTAGCACAATGTACAGCGCGTGCTAGCATGTAGCAGATCGCTTGACATTGAGGTGCGATCGTTACAACTGGTCAAGCACATGCAGAGAAGGCGGGCGCAGGTGCTTGTGACATGCCCGGCATCGCACCTGCTCGGTCCGAAGGAGTGTCTCTCCTGACAAATTCGTGATTGCCACTGCCGTTGCTGCATGCGAGAAGGCGGCAGCTGGTCAGAGCGTTAGGTGCAAGGATGCCCCAGCTGTTGCCTTTCACGACAAGGCACGGCGATGGGAAGAAGCTCTTGGCTTGTTGGCAGAGGCCTTCAGTGCATTCAAGACCCCCGCGTCCAGGAGCCTTCTGCGTATGCGCGAGTTGAGCATGCCTCGCCTATTTATCTTGCTCATGCCAACCGCTGCAGATCCTGATCTACAGGCTTTGGCACAAACGATTGTGCCGGACCAAATCCTGTCCGGCCCTGTGTTAGGTCTTGCCGCTCTCGTCAGATGACTCCTTAGATGGGTTCTGGTTCTACGAGCCGACAGGTACAGCAGCGCTATCAGTGCGTGCGAGAAGGGCAAAGCTTGGAAGTCGGCCGTGCGCCCAAAGCCGGCGTTCAAGAGGTTTTGCCTGGTGTTTTGCTGCTTCTGCTGCCTGGAGTCAAGTCGTTGCGCTGGTCTAGCCTAGCCCAGTTCAGCGACAGCGTGCTTCCGGTTAGGAAGCTATCATGCCCATAAGTTCAAAAAGCGACAGCATGCTGGCCCCTGGATGCCGAACAACTTGCTGGTGTGTTCTTATGACGGGGCTCGTGGGTCTCTTGCTTGTGCCAAATCTATTGGCATTCTGGCAGTGGGGTAAGGCGATTCACCAGCTTGGCCTGCGCCAACTGATCTTTCACTTTCGAAGGGTCAGGAAGTTACGAAGCTGTAGCATGTGCACGCGGGTCATCCTCCCGAAAGAGCTGTATAAACTTTGTGGATGTTGTGATTTGCTGTGCTGTCAACACTGCGCTTTGAAGGGCGAGGCTTCCCATGAGCATGTGCTTCATGACGAAGTTGAGCCTTTGGTTGTCCGCACTTCACCACTGGCGGCTGCCAACACTGCTGCACAAGCTTTGGCCATATCTTTTCATCTTTACGCAAGTCGGCGCTGTGTGGGCTGGCGCACTGGCGAATCCTACACTTGGCACTCATACGAGGAGATTGGAAATATGTCTGCTAATTTTGCAGACAGCTTACAGCGGCTGTTGCGAAAAGTGTCGGTGACCAAAGGCATCCCAGTCATCGGCTTGCTGTCGGCGGTGAGCATTCCATGGTTCATTGTCGACTTTGCATGCTCTTTGGCGGCTATCCCGTTGGTGACGATGCACCGTGCAACAGATGACGCAGCACTGGCCCAAATTCTCAACGACACTGGTCTATGCCTTCTGATAGCCTCCAAGCACCTCCTCCCTGTGATCCAGCGGGCTTCAAGTCGAGCTTGTGCTTCGCAGCTTCAACTGGTAATATGGATCGAAGACTCATCCGAACCGTACTGTTTGCAGCCGTCCTCTCGCCCACTGGCTAAAGGAGAAACAGACAGCGGGCCACCAAGCTGGCAGCAAAAGGGATTTCTCGAGGAACTGCAAGAGGGAAGCCAAGCGTTGAGAGTACCCTCCTGGAGGGATCCAAAACGTCTCGCCAAGCTGCTGCCATCAAGTGGAAGCACTGGAGCCCCAAAACTGGCAGTGCTGACGGAGGAGGCTCTGTTCAAGGACAGTTACGGGCGAACCCCCGAGTCGTCACCAGGCCGTTTTGGGAAACCCTCGAAGACCCATGGCTGGTGCTGGCAGCGCTTCATTTAGTGTGAGATACGGGTGATCCCAGGTCTGTGGATATCGTCACCTACGCTTATGAAGCTATCCGTCAAAGCCACGACGTGCTCATGCAGGGCGGACGCATAGGCAAAGGTCTCAGCACGCGCTGAGTCGAGCAGCTGTAGTTGCCCACTGTAGACTGCGGCTGTATCGAAAGCCAGGTGTATTCTCTGGCTCGTTGGATCGAATGCTGGAAGATGTCAGAGCACTTCGCCCGACTGTTTTTGCGGCAGCACCAACGCAGCCCAACTGCTAATTGCATGCCTGCATCGCTTGAGTCTTGAAGTGTGTAACCAGGGTACACAATATGGTGCAACCAGACACTGCGTCACGTGCGGTAATGCGATTGCTTAGGTTCTGGACAGGCTTGTACTCTGACTTTGAGAACGATGTTGCTGAGGAGGGTGCGCAAGCAAAGAAGCCAGGGCTGGAGTCGTACTTTGTCACATAATTTCACGTAGAAAGAAGAGCTGCAAGGCTTCGACCTCTAGCAACTCTTTCTAGTTGGTCAGCGCCAAGCTAGGAGCTCGAGAAAACGAAGGTCCATGAAGCTGTGGCTCGGGCAAGTGTGCTTCGGACATGGCAAGCTCCTGAACCTGATGGGCACGTTTTCCGCTGTAGCTTCTGTACGATACTGCGGGCCATTCAGTACACGTGACTCAGCCAGCATCAGGAACGGAGCCTGCTGGGCAACCGCATTGATGTGTTGATCTCCACGGGGGCACCGTTGCAGCATCAGGCCCGAGGGTGCGCAGTGCAGCAATAGCTCGTCCCGAGTCTCCCTGCAAACCACCGCAAAAGAACACTGCTTCTTACGTCCGCCCTCCACAAGTCTTTTGCCCGTGCGAGGGCCATGTGCATTAAGCCTTCCATGGCACAGCAAACTTGTACAACTGCGGTCTCATCAAAATCGCAATGAAGACGAATTTCATTTGCAAGATGCAGAAGCAGGCCAGCAGAATCCGCAAGAATCAAAGTACAGGGCATTAAGCATTCGACGGTGGAAAGTTGTCGGCTCTTGGTGCATGCTTCTGTGAATGCTGGGGGGGAGGTGCAGGCGTTGTCGTGGCATCAAAATTCCAGCCAAATCAGTGGGCAGTGGAACGACGGCGTAGACGAAGTCCTGCCAGGTGGCTTGCATTTGTACCACACGAACAAACATGAAACACCCGAACACCTGCTTAACAATTGGCGGTTGCCAGCTATACAGCGTCAATAGCAGAACTACGTGGTCTATCTGAGTCTATCTCTTCATTTCACGGGTAATTTTCTGAATGCAGACAGTGCCGATGAACGTGAGCGACATCTGACGCAGGTGCAGCGCTTTATCACTAGCCGCATGTCAGCAGTCAGTCATTCGGCCCGATCATGAAACGCCTTGTTCCTTAATGTTGGTGCACTTACAACAGGGGTCTTTGGCAAGCTCGTTGTGGACGGGACTCTTTGATGCAAAGCTATCATAGAAAGTTTTGACAGTGCCCAGTTCGTGGTGCTTCATGTTCGTGTCCTGCCAAGGTATGGATGCACAGAGACTGGCAGGCTGAGATATTTCTGACTGTGCATGAGGTGGGCAATGTGTGCTGCACGCTACACTTGGACAGAGGATCGCCAGCAATGGTGCAGTGGCAGAGAACGTGGAAATACGCCTGCTGGATTTGCCTGAATTGGGATACCTCACCTCCGACAGCCCTCCGCGCGGCGAGATTTTAGCCAGGACGTCCTATATGGCAGGACAGCTAAAGTGTCACTCCATCACTGTGTCTCGTGTGCTACGGCAGCCAGCGCAGAGCAGGATACTTCAGCCTGGAGAGGTTCACTGATCAAGGCAGCTCGATCTGCTTGGTTGTTTGGTGTGGGTTGAACGCTGTGTGCTGTACAGCTTGGTAGATGCCGCATCCCCATTACGAGTTGCGGATATATATATATATATATCTCTCTCTCTCTCTCTCGCTCTCTCTCTTGTTTCAGAACTTGAAGGTACTGTTCGGCAAATGGAATCCGACTCAGAGGATTGGATTGTGCTCAACAGCGTGATGTACTTTCGCACTGGCGACGTGGGAGAGCTGGCCGCATGCATGCAAGCAGGCAAGGCAGAGCTGGGACGGAAGGCTCGAACAATCACCCCTCCGGTTGAAAGGTTGCACCTGGCAACGTGCGTGTGATCGACCGATGCAAGCACCACTTCAAGCTCGCCCAGGGCATCTATGTGGCACCGGAGCCAATCGACACTTGCTTTAATGGAGAAAGGAAGGTACCATCACAGCAGTGACTGGTTTTCCTAAAGACCTGGTTACAGAGACCGCAGAGCGAGGCTTGTGTTTGGAGCTTTTGCCAGGAACGGGTCTTGCTGCAGAGCCCGCTGATTTCGCAAATCTTTATTTGGGGATGCGGCGTTATGCAGGCCTCGTGCTTGGGAACTCCAGCAGAGTACGGCGTGCGGGGTTGACGGACTCTCATTTAATTTGTGGGCATCGACAAGCCAGGCTACAGGGGCGGTTGCTGTGCCCAGCATGAAGCTGCTGCAGAAGCTTGGGCTGGCAAACATGTCGCCGCCGGGCCGACAATTTAAAGCGTGCTCTGACCAACTCTGATCTGAAACAGACTTCACGGCTGCCCCAGCACAGCGGACGCACAAGCGAGCCGAAAATTTGAGGTTGGCTGCTGCAGTCGAGTCAGCCAACGACGAGGCATCAGTTTTGGTCCTCCAAAGCCTTGCAGATATTGGCAGCAGATGCGGTCTAAAAGCATGGGCCGCTCGCCGGCACATGTAGTGGGGATTTGGCTGCCGGGCTTGGCCACACCAACTTCGAACCGACTCAACATCTTACCCAACTCGTGCCTCGCGCCTGTTCAAAGATGCAGAAACCAGTCGGGTCAAGGGTTAGCAGGAGGCAGAGTCAGGCAAATTTTCAGGGTTGCGACGGTTGCCAGCCCAGCATACAGTCACTCCACTGCACTGCAAGATCTACTGTAGCAATCTAGTGCGTGGCGTCTCGCATGTTACGACAGCAGGAAATCCCACAGCGCATTATCCTGGAGCCGGCGGCCTTTTCGGAAAACGCGGGCTTGCTCACCGCCTCGGGGAAGCTCAGTAGAACGGCACTTATTCGCCGCTTCTTGCATGCAGGGTGTGCATGTCAGACGGTTGACACGGCTAGTCGAGGTGTGAAATTGACTTCGAGTGATTTCCTGGCAGTTTGACAACCGTTCTGAGGTTATGGCAAATTGCTGTCCGCCCCGTGGCACCATGGATGTTCATGAATGCAAACTTCTGGCCCCCATGTCGTTCAGAAGCCCTTTAAGGATGAACGGAGCGACTGCACAGGGCTGGAGATCACCTCAGCGCTTCCACAAACACCTGGTGTGTGCGCTGGGCTACATCGCATTCTCAAGCATATTTCTCCGAAGCAGCCACTAGGCTTTAACGCGGTGTGTTCGATTATTCAACGTGGGGTAGGCGCACTATGCGCACTACCAGTTCACTGCATGTTCACTCATCCGGTGGTGGGCTTGTTCTCAGATTCTGACTTTGCTTCAACCTATTTGCCAGCGCAGGGAAGGTAGATCATCAACGCCACGGTGCTTGCCCGTCATGTTCAAACATGTCCTTCGTGCACCTGAAATCAGTACACACAGTGTGGCAAACTTGCATGTTGACGCAAATGATTGGCAATACACAACACACGAAGTAGCTCGTTGCCACGGTCTCGTACTGACTGGAGACGTGTTTGCGCCGGCATGTGATACATGGGCCAGGTGGTGGTTGCCTTTTCAGCTTCAGATTGCCTGGCATTGCCCCACCATTCTCTGGGTTCATGACTTGGCTCTTGGTGGCAGCAGCGCATCTGATAGCATGTTTCCAGCTCTTGGCGCTCTTGTCGTTTACGTCCTCATGCTCGGACATGTTGAGCCCTCCGTGCTTCAGGTTTTGTTGGGAGTGATCCCAACTGTGCACGTTTGTCATGGTTAAGCTCGTCCAGTAGCAATGTACACACAGAAGGTTGTTAGGATAGAGTCTTCGTCTTGTTTTGTGGCAAGGCTGAAGGCAGGATTTTTGTCTCTTTGCCTAACTGCCAATGCAATTGAGGCTTCGAGACCGCAGGGGAGAGAGAGCGAGAGAGAGGGTCGATGGATGTCTGCAAAGTTGCGAACAGCTTCTGCTTTCACATGCCTCTGGACAGCCCGAGGCAGACCACCCTTGGGGCTTGCGGACCTGACACGTCCCCAATGCCTGAGAGAAAGCGAGAGAGAGGAGGCCTCTAAGTCTAAGCCCGGCAGAAAGAAAGAAGGAACAAGGGGGCGCAAGTTTCACAAAAAGACACACCTCGGACCATTGGTGTAGAGCACCCAAACACCCAGCAGCACTGTGTGAATCGAAAGCATAAGCCTTGAGCCGTGCACTTCGACATGCGCTTCGAAGTGCCATGAAGTGCCTCTCATCGGTGCAGCCAGGAACTTTGATCCAAGAGACTCTATCATCTCGCTTGGTTTGGACTCCATGGGTGTGGCGAGACTCTCTGCCCAAGTGTGGCAGAAGTTTGGGCATGAGGTTCCAGCACGTGTTCTCTTCACGCCTGGGGCTTACTCGAAGATACGCAGTACAGCATAGACGGCTCAACGGTGTGATCCTTGTGACGCGCGCGGGTTTGGACCACCTGTACTGTATCCTGACACTACTCAGTGGCACTTGTTGAGATATCTCTGACAATTCCACTAGGCTGGAGACCCTGGCGGACCTGGAGCGACTGATTCTGGCTGGGCCGCGAGCGGCACGCGCGATTGTCGGCAAGTGTTCCACGGTCGTGAACTTTGAGGAGGAAGCTGCCGCGAGATGTGAGGACCTTGCAAGTTGTGTAAAAGGCCAGGCCAGTGCCCAAGGGACACCAAAGTCTGGTCACGTGGTGCTGCTGACAGGCAGTACCGGTTTTCTTGGATCCTTTGTTGCTCACGCACTAGCCCACGCCGGTTTCAAGGTGCTTTGCTTGGTGCGGGCCACGTGCCAGGAAGAGGCCACAGAAAGATTGCGAGCATGCTTAAGATTCTATCAGCTTTCTGAGGACGTTCCCGAGACAATATCTGTTCTGCCTACAACAGGCGTAGAGAATCCTCGTTTGGGTGTGTCCGAGCATTTGATGCCTGGCATGATCAGCACGATCGTCCACTGTGCAGCAACAGTTTCTGGAGTGTTGCCGTACAGCGCCCTGTGCACTTCCAACGTGACCGGTACAAGGCAAGCTATCTTGCTGGCACTGCAGAAAGGGGCAAGGTTGGTACATGTTTCTACGCTGGGTTTTGTAGATGATGGCCATCCGGAAATAGGCAGGGTCTCCACGGCCCACTTGCATCAACGATCAGGGTATGCCCAGTCAAAATGGATGGCCGAACAGTTGGTCTGGAGAGCCACGGAGTCATTTGGACTACGAGCGGTTGTCTTGCGACCTGGCACGGTTTGTGGGGCCCGGTCTGGCGCGAGCAACACCACTGATGCTGTGAGCCTCCTGCTGCTTGGACTCGTCCAGTTGGGCTCTACATGCCTTGATGACCGATCGCCATTGCCAGCGGGATTCAAGTTGGTTCCAGTGGACTACGTTGCAGATGCTGTCGTCTTCTGGCTTGAATTGCGTCGAGCGTGTTTCCCCATGCTCTGCATGTCGTTTGATTCCTGTTCATGTTTTCTCAGTAGAAGAAGCGCCAGCTTCCAGGCCATAAATCATATAGCCATATTGCCAGAGCCCATGTCGAGCAAAAAACTATTTGAGTGGGATGTCTAATCTCAGCGGATGCAGGTCGTGGTAGCAAGGGCCAGGCGCAGATGCTTGGCTGTACTCATGTTTTTCGCTTATCTTGTGCTTGTGGTTGTTCACGTTGTGTCAATCGCAGTGCGAGATGCGTCATCTCAGGCTTGCCACCTGGTCCGATTCATCTTTGTGCGCAGGAAGCCATTTCCACCCGAACTTTGTGTCAATGGTTGAGTGAAGCTGGTCTGTGGCTTAGTCGTTCAATTCACGGGTGCTCATGACAATTGATCAGAGTGCAAGTTGGCCAGCGCAGGCCATGAGTTGAAGGACCTTTCGCCGGAGGAATTCTGTAAGAGAGTCCAGCAGGTTGGGCACAGCATGCCTTCAAACTACATCAGCTGAAGGTAGTGTAGATTTCGCGTGTGTTGCTTGACCGTGAAGGTGGACGAAACGCATCCCTTGTATGCTTTGCGAAGCAGCTTGGGCGCTTCAAGGTCTGCTCACTCTGCAGACCTCCCGGCCCTTGAAGCACTGAACGAGCGAGCTCTGAAACTCAGGACATCGCTGTCTTGCAACACGTATAAATGCGACAGAAACAGGGCTTTCTACTTGTAGATGTGCCTGTACATGGCCTCAGGACGCCACGCGCCATGACCAAAGACTTATTGGTTAAGTCTATCCAATTCTTGAGATCGGCTCACGATAGCCAGTGCCAGTTCCGACCACATTCCACTACTGATGATAAAAGTGTTGCGAATCCAAAATGAGCGAGACGGGAAGCTGGTGCTGGTCCGGGAATTCACTGGAGCTGTCATTCGGGTTCGGGAAGAGGGCCTTTCACCGGCAATACGGTAGACCATCATGCCATATTAGGAAGACTTGCCACATGTAACCAACCGAGACCAGTCGGGCGTTTGAAGCCATATGAGCCTCTCATAGCCTCTCTAGCTGCTTGCTCTGCCTGTTGGTCTGAGCATGTTGATAGCAGCCAGCAACTTCATGACCGGACGATATCGGCATCCGTAGCTTCAGAAAACGCGAAGAGTCCCATGGCCGATGGTTCCGACGTGCAAAGTGACACGATTGACTGGGGCAAGATCCTTGGAGAAGAGCTGATGTTGAGTGGTCGCGCACAGGCAGCCTTTGCCGACAAGGCCACAGAAACAAACACAGAAGGGAGTGTACAAAAATCCGACGGCGAGCAGCCACTGGCAAAGGATGACAAGCAGAGCACCGTGCGAACATCGCACGCAATCCCAAGTGGACTGAAATTGATAGTTCTGTACTTCTCTGGCCGATGGTGCCCTGCTTGCACGGAGTTCGACCCTGTTATCAGGGACGTCTACGCCGGACTGAAGTCCCTGGAGGAGTCGTCAGACATCGAGATCGTTTGGGTTTCTTGTGACCTATCCGAAGACACGTACAAGATCCACATGAAGCGAATCGGGGCCTTGCTCGGAGCTGTCTGGTCCCCAAAGCGCTTGCAGGAACTTGCTGATCGCTGGAAAGTGAAGGCAATTCCAACAGCTTTGGTTTTGGATGCTCGAGACGGCCGGATAGTAACGGCAACTGCCAGGCGAGACATGGAAGAGGCTAAGCAGCGTGTGATGCGGAGTGGGTCCAAAGATACTCGGGAAACTGAAATTTATGGAAGCCTTATGTTTCGTTGGCTTGAGCTTCTCGATGCTCAACGTGCAGCTTTGGATGACGGGATGCCTGTGAAGGATGAGAGCTCTGACAGCGAGAGCTCGGAAGGGTCCGGGCAGTCTTCACGCAGCCACGCGAGCAAAGCTTCGTCGCGGCGAAACAGTGAAAGCTCGGCACAAGCAATAGCAGATGCAAGTTGAGCAAAAGAGGAGCAGCCATGCTGTGGCCAGCAAGGTGCATCGGTGCTTGAAACGGCGTGTTCAATGAAGCCGGCCTTGTTTGTCCAAGGCGCTGGCCTTGTACCACGAAATGCGAGACGGAGGCCTCAAGCTGTTGCCTGTCGCTGCCTGCCTGGCGGGAAAAAGCTTTTGCCTGGCCTCTTTTGGCAGGTTTACAAATTGATGTGATCACATGCGCGGATCCCAAGGAGTCAGCACGCGTGCGCAGCCTCGAAGCCGCAAGCTTCTAAGGTGCTGCGATGCTGAGTGCTTGTGAAAAGTGCAGCGCTCCAAGTCTGACCAGTGTCATCTTGCAATTACACGCATGGTGTTTCTGTGCGGCACCCACGGCAGGTAATGATGCTTAAATCCTGGAGGGAGTCACCGACACACATGCGCATACAAATCACAAGTGACAAGGAAGGACCCTGCCTTGATGGTATTGCGAATGTTGCATCGACCGAATCCACGCCACATATCGAGGTTTGCAGTGGAATTGGGCACTGACCTTGTTGAAGGAGGCGCACTGCGTTTGTCCATGTATGCTGCAAGAGGCTATCACACCGAAATGATGGGGCAGTGTAGTACCACATCCAGTGATATCCAGTGATGCTTGACAATGATGATGCCCAATGAACAGTACCAGCAGTGAACATCTTAGTGACCATCCAAGTGGCATCAAACCCCAACATAGTCAGCAGCTGTCTAAAGTCTCAAGCGATTCGACTTGCCTTAGGTGCCAAGGGGAAGGAAGGCGGGTGGCAGGTAGATGTGCATTCATCTATCGAAGCGTATGTTTTTTTGCAGCCTCCTTCGACAGTTTGACTTTCCGAGGGGGGCAGTCACCTTTGAAGCTTCGAGCAAACCAGCCAAGTCTATTGCCGATTGCAAAAAACAGATGATATCT
Organism: Symbiodinium sp. clade A Y106; assembly: GCA_003297005.1. NCBI lineage: Eukaryota > Dinophyceae > Suessiales > Symbiodiniaceae > Symbiodinium > Symbiodinium sp. clade A. The sequence continues at coordinate 5,990 of BGNK01005288.1, read as the reverse complement.
TTCCACCACCGTCAGGCCAGCCAAAAGTCTCGGTTCAATATGGTTCACCGGCATGGGGTGCACAGCTTTCGAATGCACACGCAAAAGCTTTGCGTCCTAATCTTAAACGCTTCGCGTCGTTCGCCTCGGCCCGGCTGTGGTGCATTGTTTCGGAAAGCAGCAACCCGAAAGCCTACCAAGGCCCATGGGCCTGAAACCCGAAACTCTAAACCCCAAACAACCAAGACACCCTGCAATGCGGGCTTCGTCCTTGCCAAGTAGGAGGGAAAAAAACCAAACAAACCCTAAACCCTAAACCCGCACCGTAGCCATTTTGGCTCAAGGCCGTGTCCTTGAGAGGCGGGTAGAGGCCAGGTTCAGAGTGAGAATTCGCCCC
>BGNK01005287.1:0-29805 GCA_003297005.1 Symbiodinium sp. clade A Y106 | reverse complement strand
GTGCTCTGGACCCGCCGAAATTTCGCGGCGCCCAACGGAGCGCAACAAAAAAAAAAACACTTTGCACACCCGGGGCCGACAGCAAAAAAATTTCTAGAAACCAATGACGCGGGGCACGAGCAAAAAGGGGCCACACCAAAAAACACACCCTGGCCTCGAAAAGAAAGAAAGAAAGTCATAGGGATCCTTAGGGGGGGTAGGGGGGAGGGGGGTAGGGGACTATGCTTCCTGAAATAGGCCGTGTTAAGTCCTTATTATAGGTATTAAGGCCCCCTACCCCCCTAAAGGGTCCTTATGAGAAAGGGTTTAGCGGTTAAATACAGAACTCAATCCCCAAGTCGGTCAGGGTCTTGGGTCTCATGGCGGCATTTAGGGTTTGGGGTTTAGGGTTCAGGGTTTAGGGTTCAGGGTTTAGGGTTTAGGGTTTGTCAAGGTCGGGCTGAATATGCTGCTGCTTCTTCGCGGGCAGTCATCGCCCCAGTGGTGTCTGGACATCTCAGTCGATTAGGCTGAGGCTGTAAGGTGTCAGGGTGAGCTTTACTTAGATCCCCAATACCCAACCTTTACACTTTTTGGGTTCTTGTAGTTTAGTAGGAATCGGAAAGTTTAACCTTTTGTTTCTGTGGCTTATTGTGTTCATAGAACCACCAGTTCAGATTTCTGGTAATGATCATCTGTTAGAAATATTACCGTGTATGGTAAGTGGTAAGACTAAACCATGAATCAAAACAGCCGTAGCTGTTATCATCAGCTCGCGCTGTTGCATTTAGTGCGTTTATAACTGTTGTCAGCATTAGTAATGTGAAGGAGTACTTCTTGAAGTGCCTTCAATGCCAACATGTCCATCTCCAGAACCTCGGCATCTGGAAAAACCCCGAATAGAGTAACATAGAGCAACCATAGGAGATGACTTAAACCAACAAGTGCAGTCTGCTGCGATCTCCGGCCCAATCCAAACTGTAGATCCCTTAAGAGGCTTCCTATAAAGTACCTCTTCGTAGTATGGGTTCCCAAATTAGGGGAGCTTTGTTTTGGATCTTTCCGGGAGGCTGGGTTACCACAAGGGTAACTGTACTGGAAATCTATAGGGTGACTACTTTTAAGGTTAGCAAAAGGGGAACTACTGGAAGCGTTTGCATCTTTCCGGGCAGGACTTGGGTTTACGGATTAGGATTTAGGAATGGGGGATTAGCGATTAGGGTCTAGGCTTGGGGTTCAGGCTTAGGGTTGTTTTGGGTTTGGGTTCTGGGATTAGGGCCCCGCCCTTCGTGGGCGACACCAGGGCTCCCGCCCGGATGTGCAGGCCTTTGGGGTCTCATCGACCGGCATACGATGGCCGGGTCGGCTGCAATCGGACTGTCTCTCCGGAGACCACGATGGAGGGAGCCTTGCCCAACCTTCAGCATCTGGTTTTCCGCCGGGTGGGAGGCCGGGCGACTCGGACGAGGAGCCCGAAGATGGGCCGCCCGACTACCTGGGCAATCGACCTGGCGACGCCTCAGGCATGGATGTCAGGCTTGTCCGTCCATGGGCGAGGGCCCCGAGGTAGAATTGGGGTTCAGAGTAGGGTCTAGGGTTGAGGGTTCTCGGTCACCTTACACCGGCCCGAGTACCCACAACCATCATATGCTTTACAAAAACTGACCCCTGTTGCCTGTTACCCCTTTGCCTACTTGTGAGGGCCTTGACTGGCGCAGAATCCGTATGAAACCGATATGACAGCCTTGTAATCGCCATATTACAGGTGTACGAAACCTTTGTACACAAACCAAAACGAACCCAAAAGAGCACCGTCTTGGCCAAATCTAAGTGAGCCATCAGAACTGATTGAAGAAAGAGAAAGGTTTAGGCTTTAGGGTTTTAGGGTTTAGGGACCCTAAACCCTAAACCCTAAACTAAATGACCGAAAAGAAAGACCGCATTGAGTGCCGAAGGCTTCTTTTTAGGGACCCCAAAAGCACATAAGCATAAGCATGTTATAGGGATATCCCTACCTTACTGGGCTTCATTATAAGGGGACTTATATGGGATATCCCTATCCTAATTTTTGCTTCTGTGCTTTTTTGGGGCCCTATATTTAAAGGTTCATGGGACTCAGTAACATAGCAACTAGGGTTCTAGACACAGTATCCATACTTGCAAGTACTTGTAACCCCAGTTAAAGTACTTGTAACTGTAATTACTTACGGAGGGCCATGAACCTCTAAGCAACTTTTAGTCGAGAAAGCACTCTTACCCTCAGTCTCCAATGCCGCTCTTTTGGTGTTGCCCTGTTCTTCAACTACCGGCTGCAAAAGTTAATTGGCCACAGAAAGAAATTGGATCCTTGCATTACCCTAAAGGTCCAAGGGACCCAATAATTAGGTACTTGGGTTGAGGATAGTAGTTATGTAGGTCCCAAAGGGTCCAAAGTACCAATAATATAGTAGAATGTAGGGTTTCTCTGTTAGGAATTCCTATTGTGATTTGGGGAAGTATTCCCCGTAACAGTACCTAGGACCCTTTCAGGGTTACTATTTGGGAGAGAGAAGGATAATTAGGTAAACGGACCCCTAGGCCCTAGGGCCTAGGGTTAGCGCTTTAGGGCTTTAGCGTCTAGCGTACTAGCTCCGAAACCTTCTTCAACGCCCGAGACAGCATAAGATCCATAAATACGGACCGCAACTACCTGGATGCCGTTAGATCAAGGTTTTTGGGCCCTTGGCACTTTGTCTTTCTGACAAAGTTGAGATGATTCTCGTGCTTGATCTTCTGGAAGAGACACATGCGAAAACAAGCCAAACTTATAAAGCCATGAGATAGCTTATTAGGAAACTGACGCGTGCAAATCCGTAGAGCAACCCGTCACAAGGCTTTATACCCCAAAACCCACCCTAAACCCTAAACCGTGGTTTTATACCCCAAAACCGAAAACCTCAGCACCATCTAAAGCCTTAACACCTACAGAAGCCATAAACCATGCTAGACCGCGAAGCGCCCTTGCCTCTGTTTCCTAAACCATCAAAAGAACCCTAAACCCTAAACCGTAGAACCTTGTAAAATGTCCTGGGACAGGGCCGAAGCTGCCACGTGGATGCAGACCTGCTTGGCCGAATACTCCAAGCTGCCGGAGGTGATCCGTTTTGGGGCTTCGTGAGGGGCTTTACGGTTAGGGGTTTAGGGTGATCCGTTTTGGGGCTTTAGGGTTTAGGATTTAGGGTAATCCGTTTTTCTGGCTTTAGGGGTTCAGGGCGGCAGCCCTTTGACGATGTTGCAACGAATTTATGTGTGAGTTTTGCAGCTTTTAGTGTGCTTTGAGGGCGGCTTGTTGTTGATGTTGCTTCACGGGTATCTCTAAGGGCTCTGTCGGGTACCACAAGGGGTTTAGGGTTCAGGTTCGGGAGATCCAAGATTTGTCAGGGGTTTCCAAGACGGGCACTGTGACAGTTTAGTTTTTGTTTCTTTTGTGTCGCTTTCTCTGGGGTTTTGAAAGGGCAGTGTACCTTTGTTCGGCGAGGTTTTCATGAGGTTTTACAACGATTTGTGTAGCGGGTTTTGCTTGGGCTTGGGGTCTCAGGTCGTGGTTTACAGACTCTGAACCCTAAGGTTTAGGAAGTTTACATCGGCTGGGTTCAAGTGTTGGGAAGTAAACTTGTAAGGTTTAGGATCTAGGGCGTGGGCGGCGAAAGTTTAGTAGCTGAGTAGGTGGGTGTGTAAATCCCGACTGTAGTACGAAGGTCGACCCCTTGTTTCAGCTGCGGTATGCAGCAACTAGGAAAAGTATGTAAGCCTTGTATGAAAGGTCGCCTCTAAACCCTAAATCCTGAACCCTAAACCCTGAACCTTTAACCCCCCAAACGCTGAACCCTAAACTTAGGTGGACGGGGGCAGCTGGGAAACTCCGGGGCACTTCCAATACCCCAATAAGTGGCTGTCACAAGGGCTGTGGGCCTGGATCCGTCGCCGACTTCCAGAACACTACGACGCACTTTTTGACTTAGTGCAGGAGCATTATTGCTCCATCCACCTCCTGCTGGAAGCGCTGCTCACCAAGGCCTCGGAAATCTTGTCCAAGGAAGACTACGAGCAGCTCATCCGCAATGCTATTGAGCAAGGAGCCCTCACGGAAACTCCGTTAGGTGGCACGGGATTTGCGATCCCAACAACAAGAACATGCTTCAAGTTATAGTAAGCCCTAGTATATGGTTTAAGCTAAACCCTAGTATAGGATGTAAGGTAAGACCTAGTATATGATTTAAAGTCTATATTCCTTGCTTGACGGATTTTGGAAGATCTGGGCAGTCTCAGTCCTCAAAGTTTTGGGCTTTGGGTACTCACGACCTGATATGCTACCCAAGCCCTTACACGGTTTCTGGCTGTTTTGAGCCTGGTACAGTTTGTGCTTGAGGTTTTGACTTCACCGATGGGTGCATACTTGTATCCTGCAGGAAGTACGACCCGAACCCCTATATATTTCCACAAGGGTCCACAAACAACACCAGAAGGCCTAACATCAGCAACATAGCAAAACCATGCTGGTCGTAATGAAAGGCTTGACGGCTTGGGGTGTGCCGTAAAGGTTTAGGTTTGGGGGTCGCGGCAGAAACTGGACCGCAAGATCAATGTTGAGGAGAGTCCTCCCAAAGCCCTAAACCCTAAACCCTAATCCCATCCCGCGCCCACCCGCGGGGTTTTCGAAGAGAGGCTTTTGCGGACCAGAGAAATGGGGCGGTTACAAAAAACAAACCCGGAGGGTCCAAGTACCCAAATAGTAGGATTTTAGGTCCTACTCCGAATGGTTTTTGGACTTTGAAACCCTACCGGATACTCATAAATAGTTCTTAATTTGTGGTTCCTTTTGATCCCTAGGAAACAGCTAAAATTGTATTTTTTTGCTAGTCGAAGCTCAATATAGTAGCCCAGAGGCTCCAAGTACCCAAATAGTAGGGTTTCAGAGTCCAAAGACCATTTAGAGTATGCATTTTGGGACCTACAGCCCTACTATTTGGGCTCCTGGACCCTCTGGGAGGTTTAACCCTAAACCCTAAACCCCTAAACATGCCCGTGACTAAGAGTTCTCAGGGCCTTGAGGTCGAGGATCAAGGATTTTCCCTAAGGCTCCATGTACCCATATGGGAGTTTCCGAAAATTAGGGGGTACCTTATTTGGGGTGCTTATAATGAGGATCCTATTATAGTACCCTATATTAGGGTCCCCTATTTTTCGGAAACTCCCATATAGTATATACTTAGGCCTTAAAGTACCTAAATAGGGACCCCTTTACGGCTTAAGTATCTACTATAAAGGTACACGGAGCATTTGGTTTCGGGGGTTTGGGGTTTAGGGTTTAAAGTAGAAGCCAGAAAGTTGGAACATCATTATCCTCATACTCTGAAGGTATAGTATAAGGAATCCTAGCACTACCCAGAGGCCCCATAGTAGTTCCTTTTCGGGATTACCTTATAGGATTCTATATATGAACCCCCAAAAGGAGCTACTTTGGGGCCTTTGGGCAATCATCCCTTATCCCTGTTCCAAGTTTCTGGGGTTCACTATAGGATGGTTTACTTCCCTGAACCATAGACCCAAGGGGTCCTCGGTATTGTTACGGGGAGTACTTCCCCAAATCATAGTCGTAATTCCTAATACAGAAACCCGACATTCTACGAAATAGGTTTTGAGGCTCAGAACAAAAACCTTAAGGGTCCAAGTACCCAAATAGTAGGGTCTCAAGGGCCAAAACCATTCAGACTATGGAATTTGGGCCCTAAAACCCTACTATTTAGGTACCTGGACTTGGACCCTTTGGGAAAGGGTTCGAAAATTGACATAAAGTAGAAAGTGAGCTTTCTCTATGTGGCAATACTACTATGGTTGCGCACGTATCAAGTACCCCCCTATATCCACGGGGTCCTCAGTACCTACATAGTAGAATGTAGGGTTTCTATAGTAGGAGTTGCTATACTGGTTTGGGTAAGCTTAGGACTCGTTGGGATGGTTTTACTGAAGATGCTCCAAATTCCTCAAGGCCAAAGGTGCAAAGAGTACCTCTTATACACTCTGCATCACCTCAGCGAGGGAGCAGTTGCTAACACCTCCATGGCGACTGGGATATCACACGTGCAAGATCGGCAAAATAATTAAACAGTATACCTTAAATCATATAAGGGATCCTACTATAATTTAAGGAATATTCCTTTATTAAGGGATATTGGAAACGCTAGGCTCTAGACCACCTGCCACTACACCCTAAACCCTTGGCTTTGATGGTGTTGGGTTCGGCTTCGGCGAAGGTTTTGGTTTTAAATACTGCCCTCACGTATCTTCCGCACGGAGCGGAAAAGTGTGGCGAAGATGCAGAAGGGCGCCGCGTGAATTTGCAAGCGGCAACAGATAACAATGGCCCCTGCTGCCAAAAGCTCTCTTGGGTTTTGCAGACTGTCACAGGGGCTTGAGAAGCATATGCTGCTGCTGGTGTCTGCGCTCGGAGAAATTACCGCCAAGAAGATGCAAGCAGTGCTCTTCCAGCGGGCTTGCACCGTGATCCATTGGCGTTGGCATGAGACTGCAAAGCCCACAAGCCGCAGCCCCAAACACCAACATGTGACACCCTCAGCCACAGAACATCCATAAAGTTCTTGGGCTGAGGAGTTTATCTGGTTTGCATCTTTTGGTTTTTGGAGGGAGGGGGGAGGTTACCTTAACACACCAGACTCCAATTTCTATTAGGGTGTAGAATAAGACCCTGCAGCAAAGCAGGTTATGGCTTAGGGCCCCGGGACCCCAGAAAGAAGACCCTAAACGGTTTAGGGTTTAGGGCCGTGGCAGGAGCTTCGAAGATGGTGCGATCTGCAGCGAGAGGAGGGTTCGAGGCGCTGACTGGGACGGTTCTGGGGATAAGGGTACCGTCGGACGCGTGTGCACGTACGTTCTGTGTATGTATGTATAAATGTATAAATGTATGTATGTATGTATTTATGTATGTATGTTTGTTTGTATGTATGTCTGTACTATGTATAGGTATGTATGTATGTGTGTATATATATATATGCATGTATGTGGATGTTTGTATGTGTATGTGCGCATGCACGGATGTATGGAGGGATAGATGCGTGTCAGTATGCTTGTATGTATGTGCGTAGGTAACTAGGTAGGTAAACAGCTAGGTAGGTGATCAACCCCGGTGCGCAAGCATGAAGGGGTGGCGGTTATGCTCAACCTCCCCGAAAAACCTAAACAGTCCCAGGCACGGTTACGGGGGATACTTCCCCAAATCATAATATAATTCCTAATTATGAAAACTTTCATTCCACTATAGGTACTTTCGGCCCTTTGGGAAAGAGGGGCTTGAACGGTTGTAAGGTTACCAGTAGGAGGTTCATCTGCGGTTCGGTGTAATGCGTTAGAGTTCGGCCGAGGTCTGAATACCTAGTTAGTGTGTCCCGTTGCAGTCCCGACATATTGCAAGTATTCTATTGTGTACCAAAAAGCCACGTTTCATCTCTCCAGGCCGCTGTATCAAGACTGGATCATGCTTGGAAACCTCTATCCCCTCAAACCTCACTGTGTCCCTGTCCCCTCACCAGTCGACGATTACCACATATCAGGATTAAGCCCTTTAAATACAGGGTTTGAAAACAAGTAGACGGCTCCCTACCATTACAAACTGTCAGATACAAGTCGTTTTTTAGCTGTGTTTTTGTTTCTAAACGGCCTGGGTGAATCCAAAGCAAGAGCAATCACCCCGAACCCTAAAATCCAAAACCCCTGAACCCCGAACCCTAAAACCCTAAACCCTTAAACCCTAGTGACGATGCCAGGACCGGTAGCATCCAGCCACTTCGGGGACTGAAGGTTTGCTCTTGTGCTTGCTTTGTTCTTCAGCAATGGCCAAGGCTTTCTCGCAATGGCATGGGCTTTCTAGGTATTTATGTAGCTATCATAAGACTTTCTCGGAATTTGTAGGCAGTTATACGGATGTGCAGGGGTTTTGGGCTATGAAGCTGGTAGGATGTGGGATTCTGGCTGTTCGGTTTCTACTGGTTTTTTGAGGTTCAAGGCCTTGGGGTTTAGGGTTTAGGGGTGGCTTTAGAGTTTGATGTGCTTTTTCGTTGGAAGGTCGTATATTAAGGCTTTAGGCTTCAAGGGGTCTTGTCGCAAGCGCTGCAACTCCGCGATCCCCAAGTGTCAGAGGCCCTACGCAACCCTAAACCCCCAAACCCTAATTGGGAGCTTCCGAAAAGTAGGGGTACCGTATTTTGGTGTCCTATATTATAAGGATCCTACCATTTAGGGTACTGTATTAGGGTCCCCTATTTCCGAAACCCCCAATTATACCCTAAATCTTCAACCGTTCAGGGTTTTGGGGTTTGAGGGTTTAAGGTTTTGGGGTTTAGGGTTTAGGGTTTAAGGTTTAAAGTTTTGGGTTTAAGGTTTTGGGTTGACCCAGATCCCACTCAAGCTGACAAGGGCACTCAGAACACAGAAGTGCTCAGGCCGTGGCCCTGGCATGGGGATCGTCCAGGCGGCTTCAGGCCCCGAGGATCCTTCTGTGCCGAAAAGAACCCTAAGGCTCCATGTACCCATATAGTATATACTTAGGCCTTAAAGTACCTATATAGGGATCCCTTTAAGGCTTAAGTATCTACTATAAAGCTACATGGAGCCTTTGGGGAAGTTCACGATGGCTCACTGCGCCAGGATCCAACGAGCTATCAGAACGATGGGTGTGTCTCGCCCAGGCCGCTGCTGAGTGTAGTGGAGCCTGACTGAAGCGGTGGTGACCTTCGCGTAGGCAATATGTTCAAGAACATACGAAATCAAGAGAAGAAAGAGACAAATTTTGAAGAGGACTGGAAATGCAAGACGGTTGTTACACTTGAGCTCCATGGCTTGTCATCAGCCGGCGGGGCGTGGTGGCGACCGCTTGTTAGCCATTCTCGCAAAGGAGGCGGCCTACCTCATAATTCAGATTGAAGACAGGCCCGTGCTTTGGGATTATAACCTAGACCTCAAACCCTTAACCGAGCGTTGTATTCAGAATCATTTACGGGTTTCGGGTGCAAGGCTCGCAGTTGAGGTGAGCCACGGCGTTTCAGTCCTGCAGGGTCGTCCGTCTGAGAGATCCCTGAAAGATCTCTTAAGGTAGCGTTTTAAGGAAGCCGATTGAACGGCTAGGGGTAGGGCGTGCTTATGTTCCCTTAACCTGACAAGCTCTGAAACTACTGCACCCCAGTTTTCCCGACAAGAAGCTTATCTCCAATACCCAGCCCTTAACGGGCTTATGGCTTTCTAATGTCGCCCGAAACGGAAAGTCGAACCTCGTGTTTCCTAGACTTCAAGAAGTCAGTAGGCCGCGTTTTGTCGGCCTTGTTGACGACTTTGGCCCTGTCTGTGCTTGTGCAGTACACGGATGACGCCTACGACACCTTCGTTGATGCCGGAGCCTGAAAGCGCGTATGTTATGTCCTTCTCATCTCGAATTTAATTGCATATAGCAACCCAAGTCCAAGACTGTCGCAAAACCCTAAATCCCGAGCCCCAAAGCCCCAATGTAGGGAAATTCCGGGCCCTGACAGTTAGATACCGTAGGCTCAAAGTACGCGGTAGAGACAACAACCTAGAAGTAGAGTAGGTAACCTTTAACCGTAACCTTTTTGGGGTAGTATAATCCCTATATAATCCTTGTATCATGAAAAAGGTTAACCTTTGGTTCCCCATGGTACCCGACAAGTAGGACAAGCGGTTAGTCCTACTCACGCCAAAAAGCCTAGGCCCTTAATTTATAATAAGATCCCTAATATGAATTAAGGTATATTCCTTAATTAAAGGACTTTGGAAGGTCTGGAACCATGTACAAGACCTCCTGGGCCTTGATCGTCTGATGTACATTGGTTGCTGTAGGCAAGCGTACAGACACCAAATGATGGAGAACACAAAAAATCTACGCCCAACACCCGAGGCTCTTAAGCCTTAAGCCTAAAACCCTAGAGGCCTAAGGTGTCCAGCTTAGGATTACTTGGAGGGTCATGGGGCTTAGTAAGTAAGGTTCTAATTAATTACCTTATAATTAATTGGGTTTTATAAGTAATTCTAAGTATAGTTACCCTACGTAAAACCCTATATACTAAGTCCCATGACCCTTTCAGAAGGTTTCCTTTAAATATCACCTACACTATTTTGGGGGGGCTCCCTACTATATCCATAGTATAATATCCCCCAAAACCCTATACTAATTATTAAGGCCTTTATGCTAAAGGTTTCCTCTGAACAGCTCAAGGTCCTCGCCTCAAAGAGCGGCTTCGTTGAGTTTGACGAGAATCTCTACATTGGTCGAGTTCTTCAGGACCTGTTTCTACCTAGACCCCTCAAAGTAGGTAAAACAATTGCCCAAGACCTATAAAACGCCAGTAATCTGCATACTGTTGGGATCCAGGTAGGGCTTATAACTATCTAGTTGTATAGGGCTAGTACTGCGCATCTTTCTGTGTTCATAGGCTTTTGTATTGTTTTGTATAGACGTGTAATATCATCATCCCAGTTAGGATCCTTGGGGGTACTTATAAGTCTAAGACTACTCAGTACCTGCTTACTAAGTCCCCCAGCCCTACATGTGAAGCTTGTGTAGCTTGAATCAACCTTTGAAACCATGGGCCCCTAGTATGGGCCCTTAACCTGGGATCCTCATATACCTACTATATACCCTATATAGACTCTAGAACCCCCTGAACAAGGCCTAAGGGCCAATATTAGGGGCCCGTACTTCCAACCTTGGATTGAAAGATCCTCTTGGTTGAGGTCTTCAAGGTCTACAGTTTCTGCAACTGTGCAGCGCATACTACCTGACTAGTACCCCTACACCCAAGTACCCAATCATTCGGTCCTTTGGACCCTCAGGGTCTAGACTTCAGGGTTAATGTAGGGGCCTTAATTAATAATTCGAAAAGGGTTTTGGGGTATATTATACTATTAGACTATAATCATAATAAGGAACCCCAACAATAGTAATAGTATAGGTAGTTATTTAGGCCCCTATATTAACTAATTCGGGCTCAACGCGCAAGGACGCAGGTTTTGGAAGTTAGGCCTTTCGCTGTCGACACTGCTACTTGGAGGGTCGTGGTATTTACTTAGTAAGGAAGGTTATAAGTTATAAGTACCTGAAGTTGGCTTATCTGTAATTATAAGTATAGTTCCCCAAATTATAACCCTAGTAACAAAGTCCCATGACCCTTTAAGTAGAGCCTGTCCTTTCGGAAGCCTAGTCATTTGGCTAAATAAACTGTTGTTCCTTTTCTAAAGGGTTTCGGGTTTAGGGTCATCCTGGAGGCCTAATCAGTTGGCTAAACTGTTCTTGGGGTTCTTCTGGTTGGCTCTTAGGACTGTAGCTTTTTGGCTTTCGATATGAACTATAATACGGAGGCTAAAGGTTTAACTGTTAGGAGGGGTTCAGAAGTCAGCCAAGTGTTGCTCATTGTTTAAGTTAAGGGTTTAGGGTTTAGGGTTTCATCATATACTTTCAGTCATGTCATGTTGCCGAAGCAATAGGAAGCAGTACCCTGATACATGCGGAGAGCAACATAAGAAGAACATTGCAGTTCAACTACTGAGACCGTTGCACGCGCGTGGAATGCACGAGCATTCGTGCTGAGGACATTGCAAAGCTGCAGGAAACCGTCGGGCACGCTCCTGTTCACAACTTCATCGACTGCTTGTCACAGCTTCTCCCAAAGGGTCCGGGGAAGTATACCCCATGAGGACCCATTGGGTCCAAATCCTAATGGACCAATTACACCAGTGAGACTGAGAAAAGTCGTACAGGACGAGTATGACCACGCATACTTCTCTCTAAACCCCTAAACCCTAAACCCCTAAACCCTAAGCCCTAAACCCATGATAGACTATGACTATACCGCACAGGCCCAGTCCCATAACACCAAAGCCAAGCCCGCACACAGCAGGCCCCCGGTCTCGCACAGTAGGCCGTGACATCGGTTCAGGAGTTACTTAGTTCCCCGGTTTAGGGTTTAGGGCTGTAAGGTGTCAGAGTGAGCTTTACTTAGTTCCCCAATACCCAACCTTTAATCTTTTTGGGTTCTTGTAGTTTAGTAGGAATCGGAAAGTTTAACCTTTCAATTCTGTGCCTTATTGCGGTAGCAAGGTTATAAGGGCCTTCAAGTATGCCTTAGAGTAACCCTACAAGAATCCTATTTATAGCGTCCCTTGAACCTAACATCAAAGTCCTAAGCCCCAAGCTAGGTATCGGTTCGGGGTAAGTTCCTTTATTGACTAATATAGAGCCCTAAATGAATAATTTGGGGGATTGTTGAAATCGATACCGAGTAAACGGTTTTTGGAATATACCTGGAACCACTGTAGAGATCCGATTATAGCTTAAACTATGGGCCTTCATGAAGGGATACTTGAAGATCTGGGTAATTGGGTTAACGATTTTGGTGTGTACAGTTTTAGGTTTAGGGTGTTAGGGCTTGTAGATTTAGTATCCGTGGCTGTTTGGTAACGCCAATTTGCTGTTAGAGCAAACCCTACCACAAAGACCCAAGGCCCTAAACTGTAGCCTCGAATCCAAAGCCCTAACCGCTAGCCCAGCCCCAGAACCCTAAAACCCCAACCCTAAACCCCTAAACCCTAAACCCAACAAAACCCTTATAGCTCCCTTCCAGGAACTCCTTAAAGCGCATTTTGAACTTACTAAATCCCCCCCGACGGTCTCCAAGTAGCCCTTTATGAACCCATGAAGCGCGAGACGGTGAGGACCACTGTCTACTCCGAGTGTCGCCCAACCAAAGCAGTGAGGAAGATCACGAAGACGATGCCGCTCGAAAGGAGTTTGGGGGATTTACCTCGGTTTGGAGTACCATCCTAGGGTCTTTGGCAAATATTCCGTTAAGGAACCAATACAGAATGAAGTAACAGTAAAAGCCTTCAAAGCCCCAGTTTAGGGTGCTGGGTTTGAGGTTGCGGATTTGGGGGTTGATGGTTTATAGATGATGCCAAGGAGTTGGGAGCTAAACCTACTAGACAGATCATGAGACTTAGTGAGTACGGTTGTACATACCTTAGCCAGTTGGACTTATCAGTACTAGTAGTCGCAGTTACAATGTTTATACTTATAGCTCTTGTACGATCTTGAGGGGTTTGATGGAAGCGGGCTTCAGTTGCAGGACATGCAGCATGCGACATCACCATGAATGCTTCATGGACAAACGGAGAGCCCCTATACACCTTGATCGTCAGCAGCGGATTTTATTCCATGCCCGAAGCCCCCAAACCTCATAAACTTGATCAGCCACCCATTAAAACCCTTTAAACCTCTCAGCCTTAGCTTCAACCCCGAAAGACACCCTAAACCATCCTGAACCGTAAACCTAAAACCTAAACCCCAAACCAAAAGATCCGAAACCCGAATCCGCTAAAGCCAAGGGCACCGTGGTGCAGTTCTTCAACCCTTTCGATTGGATGCCAGGGCCTTTTTGGGCTCAGGGTCTAGGAGTTCCACCCAAAGGGTCCTATGTACTGTTATGGGGGGGGGCACATCCCTAAGTCATAATAGCAATTCCTAATATGGAAACCCTACATTCTACTATAAAGGTACATAGGACCCTTTGGGGAAGGCTCTAGGGCTCAGGGAGCTCTTTGTGGGCTTGCATTTTGAGCTTCATATACTAGGTATCGATGTGGGATAATGTTTGATTTCCTCATACTGTTTAACATGGAGCCCTGAATTACTGCTGCTAGGGTTAGAGGTCTACGGTTCGGGGTTTCGGGTGTAGGGCCTAGGGGACCCTACACCCTAAACCCTATACCCGAAACCCTAAACCGTTACTATACTCTGAAGAGCAATGGCTGAATTCAACGAGTGTGAGCTTCAGGGCGTTTTCGGAGCCGAAAGGGCCACTGAACAGTATACACTTTGACCCAAACCCGAACCCCAAAACCCTAAGCAGCCCTACTTAAAGGGTCATGGGACTTAGTAGCTAAGGTTATAAAGTTATAATTAAGGTAACTATACTTATAATTAGCCTCAATTAAGGTACTTATAACCTTACTTGCGAAGTCCCGTGATCCTCCAAGTAAGACCCTACAATGCATCGCCTTTTTTGAGGTAAATGCATTTGCTAGGGGTACCATGGACCCTTGCTTGGAGGGTCGGGGGAATTAGTAAGTAGTTATCTTATAGACTTACAAGTATCATTGCCCAAGTGGGGTCACTTTTAGGGTACTTATAAGTCTACTTACTACCTACTTACTAAGTCCCCCGACCCTTTTTCTTCAAAGAGGAATTCTGATGGACTGCTCAAACGATCCTGGGACATGTTGTAGCTAGTATAGGGGCCTTGATTATATTACCTGTACTATTTTGGGGGCTTCCTGATTATAATTCCAGTGTAATGGGACCCCCAAAACCCTATTCTAATTATTAAGGCCCCTATAACTAACATACCGTACCTAGGGCTATTTCGCACAAGCAAGGTACTTATAACCTTCTGTCTGGTCCCATGATCCTCCAAGTAGGGTCCTGAGGGTCCAACAGACCAAATCGAAACAGGAAACCCTAGACCCCAATCTCTAAGCCCGCCAGACTCTGGGGTCTGGATTTCGGGATTAGGGCTGCAGGGATTAGGTGCCCGAAAATCCTAAACTCTCGACACTCAGCGCTTCAGTTTCGTTGAGTAGTTAAACCCTATCCCTACCCAGCCCGAATTAGATACTGCTTCAAAGTTTAGACCACGCCGTGAGTTTTGTTTGTAGACTTTCCACCCCAGCGTAGGTATTGTCCCTGAACACTAAATAGATATGCAAGCGAACTGGTGGTCTTCGGGTAATTATGGAAATCACCCTTCGCCTTCCCCCAGTGCGGGCGATGCACGGCGTTTGGGAGAAATCTTCGACGCCTCGTGGTATGCACCATAAGGGCATCTAAAGCTTAGGGTTTATTTGGTTTTCATATGAAGAACCTAAACCCTACTTAAAGGGTCACGGGACAGAGTAACTAGGGTTACAAATAAGGTAACTACGTATACTCATAATTACTTATAGCAAAACCCTATTCTAATTGTTAAGGCCTCTGTATTAATCTCCTTTAAACCAAAAAGGGCACCCTCTTTATTCCTAGGTTACTCTTGGGTCTAAGCTCCATCGGTCTCCAGGATTGGAGGGTTTAGGGTAGGAGTTTAGTAGGGTCTAGGGTTTAGGGTTTAGGGTAAACCCTAAACCCTAAACCGGGGTTCAGGGGTTTAGGAGAGCAAAGGTTTGTTCAACTCTTGGCGCTTACCCGGACCCTAAGACACCTACCTCTTCAGGATTCCTTGGAGGACCGGGGGACTTGGTAGAACCCTTACGGGGATCTATAGGGGTTCCTTTAAGGGTTCCTTTAAAGGGATCTATAAGGGTCCTATAAGGGGTCTTGGAGGGTCGGGGGACTTAGTAAGTAGGTAATAAGTAGACTTATAAGTACCCTAATAGGGACCCTAAGTGGGGTTATGATACTTATAGGTCTCTAAAGTAACTGTGTCATTACTAAGTCCCCCCCCCCAATAGTTCATATGATTTCCTTTTAAAAGAACTTCTTACCTGCTTTCTAAGTCCCCCGACTCTCCAACTAAGACAACTACCTTTTCGGGATTCCGTAACATGAGTTCCTTGTAATCATTGAAGAGCATTTTTCACAGGCTTTAAAGGGCCAACCTAGCTGCTAGCCGGATAAACCCGAATCCCTGAACCCTTGATCTCAGGACCGCTTCTGGCCTCGCCTCTGTTGTGGGCCAGGCTACGACAAGGCGCCTGCAGTTGACGGTCAAAGGTTGGTTTGCGGGTTCAGGTCTCGTTATGAGTTCAAAAGAGTTCACAGCTTAGGGATGAGGGTTTAGGGTTTAGGATCCATGTAGGGTTTCTATAGGTTTCAGGGTTCTGAATAGTTTGGGCTTTGGGCCAGGCTACGACCAGGCAGGTCAAGACACAGCCACCTCCGGTTGTTCAAGTTGTTTTCGCCGGCAAGGTGGTGCGGCGTTTTCATAAATATCTCAGTGCTAAGTGTTTTTTTGGCTGGACTGTAGATGTTTGTATAGAGCGTTTTCTGAACCTTAAGCCCATAAACCCTTAAACCGTAAACACCTAAGCCCTTGAACCGCTGAACCTTCAACCCCTGAGGCTCTGAACCCCTCCCAAACCCTGAACCCTAATCCCAATACCCAAAGAACAAGCCCTAAACCCTAAACCCTAATCCTAAGCGCCATATAGGGTCTGGAGCATAGGGGTTTACTTAGGGGGGGTCATAGCAGGTGAAGCGGCTTCGCAGGAACATGGTCAGCTTCACAAGGACCTAACAACAATTGGGTGCATCGGTTTGGGTGAATCTGTATTTTTTGGTGTGTGCGATGAACATGTCGTCCTCGAACCCTTAAAGTATGCTTTGAGCTTCTATATGACTATAAAGTGATATGCTACCATGGCACCCTGAACTAAACTAATTATATGGAGGTTTCCAAAATACTATAGTACCCTAAATTTAGTAGGATCCTTATCATAAGGACCCCAAAGTAAGGGTCCCCCATTTTCGGAAACTCCCATATACCTTCTATTCTGCTCCTCCGCCCCTTTGCTCCCGAAGACCAAACCCAGGTAGGGCTTTGGGACATTTTATAATCTAGAAAGTAGATCCACTAATTTGGGGCCCTATACTACTAAGGGTACTTTATAGGAACCCGCATTAATGGATCTACTTTTTGGATCCTCCCGGGGGTCTGGGGAATCGGTTTCTCAGAAGTTTCGGGAAGAACACCTCAACCTTGGATACTGCCCCCCACTCAGTAACAGCTGAGTAAGTAAAAGTTAAAATATACACACATAAAAGGCCCTTTTTAGATTGTTATTTGATGGGGCAGTACCCAACCTAGACCCTAAGCATTCGCATCACGTGAAGGAGCAGAAGCTCGAAGACTTGCCGCACATTCCGGCCCAGGCAGAGCAATAAGGGTTCGAGCACCGAAGGTCTTGGCCGGTTCTGTAGGGTTTTACCCGGGCTTCATGAGGCACTACTGTATGTAGTACTAAAACCTATACCGTACCCTAAACCCTAAACCCCAAACACAAGGATGTCAGAAGGGCTTTACACAAGCCTTGAGGTCCTTGTACCGAACCGAAAATATGAGGATTCATATTTTTGAGGCTTGTGAGCCCAAAGGCTTTTCTGCAAAAAAGGCGATGCTTTGTGCTACATTGAATTTTACATCTTTTCATGCATCCTTACCTGCATTTCTGCTGTCCTAAGCCCCCGTGTGCCTAGTTATTGGGTCTTTTGGGCATGTAGACGCCAGGATGGCACGTGCTGCGAGGTTTCGCTAGATTGGTTTACATTGGGACCCCGAGCCCTCAACCCTGGCCCGCGAACTCGGTGGTAATAATTTAACATAGCTGTGTGAATGATAGCAAATATTATCCCTTTTTTTATTCCATATATGGTTAAGAGTACATCTACCCGACAGCCTTCGTTGCAGGCTGTGAAATGAAACTTGATGTACAGTCCCGGGATCAATCTTGTTGTGCTGTGCAGCACGGCTTTTTGTCGACTAATGACACTGCTGTTTTGCCGCGTCTGTTGCGGCCACTGCTGGTGCCAGTTTACCCATAGGCTCCATAGTAGTTCCTTTTTGGGCCAAATTTTTGGGATTACCTTATAGGATTCTAAATATGAACCCCAAATAGGAACTACTGTGGAGCCTATGGGTAAACTGTGGATCTGATTCGTGTTTGATCACATCAAGAAGCAGCACTTAATTCATCACAACAGGTCCACCCAAAGCTGCTGCTCCGCCGGAAGGAGGCAGGTGCAAGCCAGCGACTACCGTGCTGGCTGCAGCCGAGCGCATCGAATGGTCCGGTGCAAGAGCAGATTACCTATGGCGACGATGTCACCACCGAGAAGAATGGCCGGGCCCGCATGCCAATGCAAGCTATACCGAAAGCGCCTGGCAGTTGCAAGATCTTCGCAGGTTGTCAGCCTCAACGATGATGGGGATGCTATCCGTTTGAAGAAGAAGAAGAAGCCGTACGAAGAGACACGGGAGCAAGTGCGAGCAGGGCCGGCGCATCGTGAAACCACTGTCTCAGCATGTGATACTGGCGAATAGACGACGGACATCGCGCTTAAGATTTCAGTTCTCAAACTGAAACTGTAGCTTGCTTCTTGGCCGTCCCGAGGCCCGGTACAGCCGTGTGCGCGACACCTCAAGGCCCAGCAATAGTTTGGTTTTGGGGTGTTTGCGGAGTTACGGAGCAAAGCTAGGTCTACCGCCGACGCGAGTCCATCCACAGCTTCCCTCCTGGGCTTCAAAACTGCTTCTAGGGTGTGTCAGGGCTTTCAGGGCTTGCGGTGTTTGGGTTTTTCGGTTTTAGGCGTGTGGTTGGCCCTAGTGTGTTGTTTGGGTGCTTGATTTGGGATTTCGGAGCTTGTGGAGTTCAAGTGGTGCTCATGTTGCTACACTAGGAGCCAGGAGCCCGGTTGCACACATAGGGGGTTACTAATCGCAACCTTAGCCGTACCTGGCCAACAGGCATTCATTCACCCAAACGCCACCACCTCCAATCTAGCAATCTAGTTCCGTTTTGGGATAGCTAGGATCCTAGACGTAAACTTGGTTGCTGGTTAACCAAAAGCGGGAAATACATGAAGCCGATACTCTAAACACCGAACCCTGCTTCCCATCACACGGACTCGCCCAGACCCCCCGACTTCCCTCTAGTATACCCGAAATACCCCTACCTAGTAGTAGAGTAGGTAACCTTTAACCTTTTGGGGTAGTATAATCCCTATAACATAATTTTATTTTATGAAAAGGTTAACCTTTGGTTCCCCATGATACCCGAAATACCCCTATTAAGGACCATCAGGGAACCCAGGTGTAGCCCACTATAGCAGAGGAACCCTTGAAGGGAGCCCTACTCTAGAACCCTATAGTACCCTTAAAGTGAGCCCTACCATAGAACCTTAGAGGCACGTAGGGGGCTCCTGAAACACTTAGTAGCTGAGTGGATACACTTTACAGTTTTTGGGATAATATTGCCCACTATAATACTAAAAGTGTACACTTGAACTCAGCAACTAAGAACCCTAAACCCCTATAGTATAACCCTTATAGTAACCCTTAAAGGAACCCTTATAGAACCCTTAAAGGACCCTTTAATGTAAGAACAGGATGTAGAGGGCCCTAAACCCTAAACCCCAAACCATCTGCGGAATAGAAAGAGGCCCATAAAAAAAAAAAAAAAAACTAAACCCTAAACCCTGAACCCTGAAACCCTAACCCCTAAACCCTGAACCCTGAAACCCTAACCCCGAAACCTCCTGAAACAGGATGCAGCTTCCCTCTCCAACCAAGAAGTCGACCGCCTGGTCTGTACCCGTCTCAGCAATTGAGCTCAGGGTGTCGACTTCGGTACGATTTAGGGATTTAGGGTTTAAGCTTTAGGCTTTTGGGGTTTAGGGTTTAGGGATTTAGGGTTTAGGTTTTAGGCTTTTTGGGGGTTTTTAGGGTCCAGGGATTCGGGATGACTAAATGTTCTGATGCGGTTTAAATCTCAAGTTGGCTTCAAGGTTCAGGTGTTACATGGGGCCAATGCGTGTGACACCGCTTACCCAGACCCCCGGGAGGATCTAGAAAGTAGATCCCCTAATTTGGGGCCCTATACTACTAAGGGTACTTCATAGGAACCCACGTTAAGGGATCTACTTTTTGGATCCTCCCGGGGGTCTGGGTAACTGTGGAGCAGCTTTTAACTGTAACATGAAGCCCTGCAGCTATATATCCTTGTAAATTTTTTTCTGGAAATCGCAACACCCCAGTTTGCTGGAGTCTTTATTGCTATCAGCGTCATACCATTTCTGAAGGGTACATTGGCTAGAGCAAATAAGGGCACAGGGTTCAGTGTCTTGAGGATACTCACTACCCTACGGGTCATGATAGTTCCGGGGTCTTCGGAACTCGGATTTCGAGGACCCCAAACCTTGAACCCGAAGCCCTACCCCCACAGCTGAGACGGCCAAATAAACAAAAGAATTCTCGAGTCCATACCCACATGGTTTCACGGTGGATAACAGCACATTCTGAAGAGAACCGTTATCCAAGCCAAGGGACGCGTCCTTCGATGGCTGGAGGCAGCCAACCTCCCTCCTGAGGAGGAGAAAAGAAGGTTGGAGACGGCTTGGAGGCTTTGGGACAACCTCCTCCAGCAGGCAGCGCCCAGTCGCAAAGCCGGAGGAGTGGGCCAAACACCGACAGGAGACAGTCATCACCATGTCCGATCAGATTCCGGCCTGGCTGACAAAGGCCGAGCACCCTGAACAAGACCCTCCTGTCGACGACCTGACTGGGAATCCACTTGAGGAAGAACAAGCTGCCGTCCAGGAAATGGAGACTCCTAACCCTAAACCCCAAACCCCAAACCCTAAATCCTAAACCCTAAACCCTAAACCCTATAAACCCTGAACCCTAAAGAGGAAGCTTCTGTTTGGCCTCGGCAAGTTCTTCGGGTCGCCTGGGCCGAAGTCAGTGGGGGGGAGACGAGTCTCTCGCCTCAGTCGAGGCCCACTCTGAGAAGGCGGCAGCTCAAGGACCCCTAAACCCGTAATATACTTGGAGGGTCGGGGGACTTAGTAAGTAGGTAATAAGTAGACTTATAAGTACCCTAAAAGGGACCCTAATTGGGGATATGATACTTATAATTCCTTAAAACAACCACTTACTAGGTCCCCCGACCCTCCAAGTAGGGGCCTAAATAATTACCAATACTATTTTGGGGGTTCCTTATTATAATCTAAGCATAATGGGCCCCAAAACGACATTCTAATTATTAAGGCCCCTATACTAAACCCCTAAACCCCAAACCCTCAGGCCGACCTTAGGATGGTCAGGAGCCTTGTCCCCAAGGGGTCCTAAGCCCTTAAGTTCCTTTAAGGGATACGATAATGGTCTGGGGTTTAAGGTTTAGGGTACCTTTATGGTAGAATGTAGGGTTTCTATAGAAGAATTACTATTATGATTTGGGAAGTATGGCCCATAAATAACAGTACCTAGAACCCTTTGGGGTCGTGTTGCCCTAAACCGAGCGTTTCCGCTCAGTTAGGTTCCCAGCATGCATCATACAAGAGTTGTCAATTCGGCCCAAAACTGAGGTGTTTGGGTTTAGGATGGCCGTAGTATAGTTGACTGCTTGGGAGAGTGTATAACGATTAGGTTAACAGACCACCCTACTGCATTCCGGCCTGACCTGATGAGGTTCAGGTGTGATTAGGGTTTTGGGGTTTAGGATTTAGGGTGTTCCGGGTTTAGGAGTTTAGGGTGTAGGCTTTTCTTCGTGAGGTAAGGTGCTTCAGTGGCTGGACGCGAAAGAGAGATTTGCCATCTCGACGTGTTTGGGCTTTGAGGTTTGGGTTTAGCCGGGGGGCCCCCCAAACATCGAACAGGAAGACAGTTACTGCCTTCATTAGGCGCCTCCGATTTCTACTAGGTACCCCAATCTCAGCTAGCTTCCCTAAATTCCAAACAGACGCCACCCCAAGAAGCTACATGGGAGTTTCCGAAAATACGGGACCCCAATCTAGCACCCTAAATAGTAGGATCCTTAATATAAGGACCCCCAAATATGGTACCCCTAATTTTCGGAAACTCCCACATAGACGGAAGGATGGGTCTTGAGGTTCAAGGTGCCTTCAACAGAAAAATTGGACCTGCTGTTAACCTACCCTAAGGGTCCAAGTACCCAAAAGGGTTCCTTTAAGGGTGTTTAAGGGTACCCTTTAAGGGTTCTATTAAGGGTACCATAAGAGTTTAGGGTTTAGGGTAAAAAGGGTCCAAGTACCCAAATAGTAGGGTTTCAAGGTCCAAAAACCATTCAGAGTATGGACTTTGGAACCAAAAACCCTACTATTTCGGTACTCGGACCCTCTGGGCTATAGTATCCATATGTATCCATCGTAGTTCCTATTTTGGTTCCACAAACTTTCCGTTTAGGATCCTATGAGGTGCTACAATGGAGACTATAATATAGGCATAATATAGGTAGGTAGTTAATTTAATGGTTCAGGTTTGGGGTGTCGGGCCCTTGGTAAGAGCATACTCGCTGCCCTGTTCAACGAAAAATGTGTACTAATCAAGCAAGTAATCTATGTTTCTTGAATCATTATATGTTGGAAATTTCCAATATATTGAATATCTTCTTTCTTGTATTTACAACTCCTAGGGTCCTGTCAATTTGGGGGCGAACTCGAATCTTTGAGCTCCCAAGAGCTCTTGTCCGGAACCTTTCCAAGGTATGCCTAGGGCCCCCAGAGATGGGTTTTAACGTTTGGGTTTTGGGGCAGAGCAAATACCCGGAATCTTTCAAGAAGCTTAGACTCTAACCCCTAAATTTACATCCCAGACCTTTGAACCCCTAAACCTCAGCGAAATCGAATATTTGGAGTCCAGTATCCCTGCACTACCTTCTAGATCCTAGGCCTAAGCCTTAAACCTTTTACGGTCAGGTTAGTAGGCTTTATCTAACGACGATGCTATGACCCCAGCCCGAGTCTGTCACAGCAGTGTGACAGGGCAGCCGTAAGACGCTACATCTGGTTTCGATTCTAAACGGAAGCGTAGTATCCAAAACCAGCATTATGATTTCGATAATGCTACACAATCGGCTTTTATTTGTTCTGCCAGGCAGCATGAGGGTGGACTTCTGTACTGTCGACGTTGTCATCCATTGGAGTTATTTCTTGGGTTTAATCGTGCTTTACAGGGCTGAAGGGTTATCTTTGAGTATGGTGGTGGCCAGCGACTATACACGGATTCTTGAAACAGAAAGGAAAGAAGGTATGCACAATGACTAAAGAGTTTTGAAGGTTCTTTGTACAGCTTAGGCCCGTAAACCCCTAAATCCCTAAACCCTTCTGTAAACCGTAAATCCCAAATCCCAAAATCCCAAATCCCTGATGCTCACAGGGGAGGGAAGGAAGCAGAACCAGTAACAGAGTTGTCCTTTGTAGGGGGTCCCCGAAATGAAGAACAGACAAACCGGTTAACCCTAAACCCCGAAACCCAAACTCCAAACCCGAATAAGGTATCTTCTCTGAGAGTTTTCTACGAAAATAATGGCCATTGCATGTCCTTAAAACCCTGAGCTTAGGTTTTAGGGTTTAGGTTTTGGGGTCCGTCAACCACCCACCCCACAACCTAAATTCTAAAGCCCTTGCATTTTTGCAAACACCGAACATACTGGTACGACCACTTCAGTATTTTCTAAAAGAAAGCACTAAACCCTTTACCCTGTACCTTAACCCGTACCTGCCAGATCGAGCATTCGCAACCCCGTGCCACGCAGCCCCTTCCCCCGGCGAAACTTTTCGCCGCTCGTGCCTGCATTCGGTGTCGGGCTTGGGCCTTAGGGCTTTAGGATTCGGGTTTTAGGGCTTGGAGAGTTCACGGTTCTGGGCGGTAGGTTATTTTTGTCGGGCGTTTATGTTTGAGGGCTTTAGGTTTTAGGCTTCGGACGTTGCGTGTTTGAAATTCTTTGGGTTTCGAGTTACGCTGTTTACTTCAATCCCCCTCCACCCCGTCTTCTAGGATGTGACTGACTCCTAAATCCTGCTTTGTGGGTGGGGGACTTAGTAAGTAGTTATTTTTAGGGACTTAAAAGCATCATATCCCCAATTGGAGTCTTAGGGTCCGTATAAGTCTACTTATTCTATTCCCTACTTACTAAGTCCACCGACCCTCCAAGACCCCTTCTAGAACCCTTACAGATCCCTTAAAGGAACCCTTATAGACCCCCTTATGATCACCTACTTACTGCGGTCCCCCGACCCTTCCAAGTGTACAGCAGTGAGGGCAGTTGCTGGTAGGTCTCCTAAACCCTAAACCCGAAACCCTAAACCCTAAAGGTCTCCAGTACGGTCTCCGGCTCTCCTTAGGGCTCCCGGTTCGGTTTCAAGGCTTAGTTTCAACCCCAGAGGGTCCCAAGTACCCCAAATAGCAGGGTCTTAGGGTTAGGGGTTTAGGGGTTTAGGGTTTCGGGGTTGAGGGTTTAGGGGTTTAGGCTTAGGGTTTAGGGTCCATATATACTCCCACTAGCCCAGTGGGTCCAAGTACCCAAATAGCAGGGCCTTTGGTCCCAAAATCCATACTCTGAATGGTTTTTGGACCTTGAAACCCTACTATTTGGGTACTTGGACCCTTTTTACCCTAAACCCTAAACTCTTATGGTACCCTTAATAGAACCCTTAAACCTTAGGGAACTTGAAGTACCCACTATTAAGGACCATAAGGCCTCTCTCAAAGGGCAGTTTGGGGGGTTTAGGATTCAAGGTTTGGGATTCGATGGGTTTAGTTTTGCTTAAGGTATTTACTGTTCAGGGGTTTAGGGTTTCGGGGTTTAGGGGCTTTGGGTTGCGGGTTTAGGGGTTTAGGATTCAAGGGGTGGGATCCAAGGTTTAGGATTTAAAGTATTTGGCGTTTTGCCTAAAAGTGTTCAGGCTTTAAGAAGGCGCCCGTCCTTAGTAGCTGGGTCGGTGCAAGGCTCTATGTGTCTGAATATATCAAGCCTAAGTACATATTTTATAAGTACATGGAGCCTTATACCCTTGTCCTTTACGAGCCTTATATGCCCTTGTCCTTTACCTGTAAAGGAGCCCTTACAAGAACCCTGTAAAGGAATCCCTTCAACTTACATGTCGCCTTAGCTTTACGTCCTAGTATCAGGGTTAGAGGCTTTCGGGTTATGCTTGGGGGTTCGGGGGAGTTGAAGGGTTAATTAGAAGAGTTCGATGCGGCTTTTTGCATAAGGACTACGCGTTGAGGGTTTGATAGGTTTGGGACTTCCAGGATCTAGGACCAAGTTCAGGGTTTCGGGTGTATGCTGGGTGCTCCGTCATTCAACTGCCCAGGTGTCCTCTAAGCTACAGATGCTTTTGTCTTCTACATGCACGTATGTATGTATCTATATGTGTATGTATGTATGCATATATATATATATGTGTGTGTGTGTGTGCAAGTTTACAAGTATTTGTAACCGTCATCGTCATCACCATCATCACTAACGTCACATCATCCGTCATCATCATCGTCATCTTAATCGAAAGTCATAGAAACCCTGAAAACACCGGAATAAACTTTGCATCACCTTCATAGCAACCAATGAAAACAAACACAACTTGCCGTCAGTTTCCTCGGGAGCAGTTCTTCAACAGCATAATCCTCATAACACCAACACACTTCAAGCCCCATAAACCTGGGGTTTCTGACGAATTCCCTCATAAACACATCTGCAGCCATCATAAAACCTTAACCCTAAAACCCTGAACTTAGTAGCTGAGTGGATACACTTTACACTTTTTGGGATAATATTGCCCACTATAATACTAAAAGTGTACACTTTTTGGGGCTTAGGAACTCAGCAACTAAGTGAACCCTGAACTCCTTCTTTTTCCGAGGAGAAGTTCTTCCAGATCCCAAAAGTGGCAGCAGACCCAGAGACACGCCAGGAGGTTTAGAGGGAATATGATCCCTTTTAGGGATTCATTAGGGTTTAGGGTTTAGGGATCCATCAGGGATCCATTAGGGTTCATTAGGGTTCATCCGGGTTCATTAGGGTTTAAGGTTCAGGGGCCCGAGCAGTTTTCGGAGCTTTCACAGCCATTTTGGCTCTGGGCTTAGGGTTTGAAGTTTAGGGTTGAGGATGCCTATGAAGCTCTGATTTTTGGTGTTGGGTTTGAGGTATTATAATGGTTTAGGGTTTAGGATCTAGTATTTTGGGTTGAGTTTTTGAGGTTTAGGGCTCAGGGTTTGAGGCAGAAGCCAGAAGGGGGCAACATGACTATCCCCGCATCATGACGACAGAGCTAGTACAAGGACAGTTTCAGAGTTTCGCACAGCGTTAGAAGAGCTTAGTTGCTTTCTTTCTGGGTTTCTGTAGCTTTAAGATAGAGCCTTGGGGTTGGGAGGAGGATATGGTTCAGGGTTTGAGATTTAGGGCATTCTCGAAGTTTTCCGTAAGGGAAGTGCGCGGCCAACACTACCCGAAGGTAAGCTAGGCTAGGAGTCGGAACACTTAGCAGTGACATCCGGCTATAGTCGATAGTGCGTTCCGTGCTCCTTGCACGCCTAATATAGGAGCCTAAATAATTACTTATACGCTTTTGGGGGTTCCAAATTATGAGAACAGTATAATGGGTCCCAAAACCCTATTCTAACTATTACGGCCCCTTATATCATAGAACCCTATTATAGATGTCGTATAGAACCCTTTTTAAGCAACCTATAAAAGAACCCTATTCTAACTATTAAGGCCCGTACATTAGATTTCCGAGCTGCTTGAGTCCCTGCTCCCGGCAGAAGAAACCCTTGAAGTTGGCTGCCATGGTGTACTTAAAGGGTCATGGGACGTAGTAACTTAAGGGGCTACGGGATCTATAAGGGTTCTATCAGGGGGTTTAGGGCCACTCAAAAGGTCATGGGACTTAGTAACTGGGGTTATAATTAAGGTAACTATACTTATATGTAGTTAGAACCCCAATTAATGTACTTACTAAGTCCCATGACCCTTTAAGTACGACTGCGGCGGAGCAGAGGCGGCCAAATATTGGGTGGTTCCTGAAGCAGGGGATGCGTACGACATCCCAGCCGAGTTCGCCGACCAACACCTGAAGCCGTTGGAAGGCGATTTCCCTGTGAGCCTCCTGGAAAAGACGGGTAATTATCGTATTTTCCGGTGAAAATCCCAACTACAACGTCCACGAATACCGGCCCCTACCTCCCACGCTGGTCACGCTCAGCGAGGGCGACGCCCTAGGTCCGCCCGGGGATGTTGTGGTTGCGGCTTCCCCCACTGACGTTTACATCATCTCCGCGCCGTGGTATCAACCCGGGACCCATTCGGTTGACCCCGTATATGCAGTTTGCTAGCATTCGGGTTTAGGCTTTGGGTTTAGAGTATAGAGTGTAGGGTTTAGTTTAAGGTTTAGGGTTTAGGGTTGAGGGTTCGTTAGGGCCTGACTGGAACAACCAGCCTATCGTGTAACCATCAGCAAGGCCCGACGACAGTGGGTCCCTTTGTTGCTGTTGCTGGTGGTTGTCAAGTACCTTGCAAGTTTTAGATAAACCCTAAGCTGAAACCCGACAACCTACCGTTGGAACTGCATGTTTACGGAAAGTATGATAAGGATCCCGTGCACAAATTGTATAACCTAAACACTAACACCGAAAGCCCATAGCCCGAAGTCTTAAAGCCCCCAGCCCTAAACCCTGAAGCCTGAAACCCTAGCCCCTAAACCTTCATTAGGTGGACCTTACACCTTACAATGCAAACACCACCAAGCTTACACCGAGCTCGAAGCTCAGGGTTTAGGGTTTAGGGCTTCGGGTTTAGGGATCGCCCCAGACCCAAAGCCACGCTTCAGGCGGGTTATGCTGGCTTGAAGAGGACTGTCGGGGTTGTTCAGGGTTTAGGATTACAGGTTGAGGCTTTTGTTTAATTTAGGGTTTAAGGTTTGTTTAGGGTTTAGGGTTGCCAACCAGCTGGGTTGGAGGGTCTAGGGGGATTTTGGTTTTAGGCCTCACGGTCCAGGATTTTGGGGTCTAGGGCATTAATTCAAGGTTTATACATAGCCAAGTGGGTAACTTTAGTGCAAGTTCTCGCAAGTTAATTAGATAAGCGCCCTACCGAACTATAAAACACAAGTTACCATAACGATTGAAATTCGAAAGTTCCTACCGCAGCTACATAACATCCTACCAAAACTGAAGAAACATCCTGCCAGAACGAGAAGGTGAGTATAGATGAATGCTTTAAGCAGGAGCCGGACCCTGCAGCTAGGAACACGCGGAGCTACCCCTCCCTCGAGTCATTAAGCATAGTTCAGGGTGGATTGGGGTTTAGGGCTTCTCCGAGAAATGGAGTAATTTTGCTTAGCATGGTAGCTTCTCAAGCCATCATAAAGGAGACCCCCGGGAGGATCTGGAACGGACAACCCCGAATTTGGGAGCCTGTTCTACGACTATTAAGGAATACTGTATTGGAACCCCTAACCCTAAACCTCCCAACCCTGAACCCTAAACCCCTAATTTCGAAACCCGTAAACCTTAATCCTAAACCCCTAGACCCTAAACCCCCAACCCCTAAACCCTAAACCCCTAAACCCTAAACCCTAGATCTACTTTCTAGATCCTCCCGGGGGTCTGTCTAGGTGTAGGGCCGCCGGCAGGCTTCAGCAGAGCGACCCTGTGTGAGGTGACGCCGAGGATCAGTTGCCCCAGTACCCAGAGACTCCAAAACGCCTCAAATAAGAGATATACTTAAATCATATTAAGGTTCTTATTGTATGTTAAAGTATGTTCCTCAATTTAGGGGTAGGGGTATACCTTACAACATATTAAGGTCTTCTTATAAGTCAAGTATATTCCTCAATTAAGGGGTGTTGGAGTCTCTGGGTATTCGAGGCAGGCCACCGCTTTGCTGCAGACAGGCTACCCCAACGGCATTTCCGAGGAGACAAAGTACCGTAGCACTTAAACCCCACTCCAAAACCCTAGATCCCTAGATCCCAAACCCTAAACCCTAAACCCGCTCCACAAACCCTAGATCCCTAGATCCCAAATCCGAAATCCCTATAGACCCTACCCTTACCCCCTGAGCCCTGATCTGAAACCCCCTAGACCTACATCCTAAACCCTAAACCCCTAAACCCCAAACCCTAAACCCTAATCCCATCTTTTCCGCAGGAAAGCTGATCTTGAGAACCTCAGCACGACGGAGCTTCAGCAGAAGCTGAAGCGGGCTGGATGGCGCCGGGCTGCCCAAGGGTTGCGGGTTTAGGGTTTAGGGGTTGCTTCAGGGTTAGTTTAGGGGCGTTTTGCGTTTGTGAAAAGTTTTTTTTTTTATATCGGGGTCGCAAAAGTTGCTAATCATAATAATCTCAAGACCCTATACTAATCATATGTTTTGGCCCTCATACTACAGCTTAGGGCCTAAAGCTTGGGTTTAGGGTTCAGGGTTTAAGGTTTGGGTGGTTTCTGGGGACTCTGAACTTCGTTTCAAAGCGTTTCGGGGTTTCATTGGGGCCTCAAAGGCTTGTTTTGAGGGAGGATTTTAGGGTTTAGGGTTTGGGGCTTAGGGTTTGGGGTTTAGGGGTTTAGGGTTTGGGGTTTAGGGCTTAGGGGGGATTTTGCAAGGATTTACAAGGCGCAATCGGTCTTGAGGTGTTTTACAGGGCTTGAATGTTTGATAGGAAATGGTTCTTGATTTTTTCGGTGCCACTCAAAAGGATTGTTTGCAGGTCTTCAAGAGTTTTATTTTGAACCGAGGATCCAGGGTGAGTTTTTTCTTTCCCTAAGATCTCATGTGTCCATATAGCATCTCAGTTGGCCCTACAGTACACCCCCTTAAACCCTAAACCATATCAAATAGATCCCTTCACGGATTCCTTACAGAAAACCTAAGACATACCGTGTTCATTCTAATTGCTGAAGGGTCAAAATCGTCCAAAGCCTTGTGTAGCGGTCTTTGGGCCCCAAAGGTTTTTACATATGAGCCCATGGAGCAAGTTTGGCCGATCGAAGCCTAAAACCCAAAGCCGTATAACCATACAAAGCGAAACCTTTGACCCCGATATATCATTTAGCTGTACTTGCGGCCCAAAAAACCGACCTGTCGAGGAATTATTGTTTTTAATCCTTTTGTGTACGTATATTAGTGTTTTACCTACGTTACGACATTGGCTCAAGTGAACAAAAAGTCCGTGCGTTCTGCTGCTAACAATAGGTTATCAGCCGTAGC